>JASDQU010440159.1:63391-77418 GCA_032191745.1 Picea mariana | reverse complement strand
TTGAATGTTATCCTTTAAAGTTCCTATGAATACATCAATCAAGTGCTCATATGGAATATTTTTTACCTTTATATTCAATCTTTGGAAGTTCTCAATGTGATCTGCTACTGGACCCTTTTTATTGAGATTTATCAATTGGCTAAAGAAGGTATTTCTCTTTGTATCCTCATAGTGTGCTATCATTTCTTTCATGAACATTGTCCAAGTGACGAGTGATTTGTGATAACAAATCCATCAATACCACACAAATTGATTGGGTTCTAAATATAAAGAAGAAATTTGTACCTTTTGTGTATGTGGCACATCATGTAGATCAAATAATTTCTCCATCTGAAGTATCCATGCGATTGGATCATTTCCATCAAACTTCCTCATCTCTATCTTAGGAAAGTGGTTGGTCTTCAACCCAAAGTTGGAGTTTCTCCATTCTTGATTCATCTTCCTTTTGTCCCCATCATGCATTTCATGGGATACATTTTCACTTTCAGGTGTCCTCTCTATTAGAAAATTTGTCAATCCTTCCATGATCTCCCTTTTTAAATCATCCATCTTAGTATCCATTATTGCCTCCAACTTAGATTCAGTTGAATCCATCATCCCTTGCAGTTCATATTTTGCTATTGTCTTCTTTGGTAAATAATTTATGTCTCTGCACATTTCTTCACCTTCATCAAGAGTCCAAGTAGGAATGTATGGAGTCTTAATTGGTGTAGAAGTTCCCTTTTTTGTTGGCATGTTGGCCAAGTATCATTTTTAAACCTTGATTTCGAGATGGTTCTACTAGACAATATTTCTTCTGTTGTATCTCCAAAATTTTGGCCTTTCTAGGTCTGAAAATTTATTTTTGTAGCTCTCTGATACGTCTTCTCTGAAATGCCACAATTCTTATCAAAATTGGATGTGCCAAGTGGAATTTATGGTAACTTCCCCCACACCTTGTTGAATTTTATCCCTTCTAGGAGAGTGTACTTGTAAAGCATGAAAAGATCAAAATATATGATATTTGATTCTGAAACTTGTACCAGAAATACTAAAGACTTTCCACTATCTAATGTAACTATTCTCACTTAATTTGGATACTCATTGAAGAAGATATCATTTTTTTACCTGGAAGACCTATTTGAGACTAGTTAATATGACTAGTCAGATACCCTATCTTGCACAGGGTGTATCTAAAACAATAGGATGAAAAATAATATGAAATGTTTATCATATATACCTTGATAATTTATATGAATAACCTCCAGATTTCAGGGTCTGAAATTGTACATAAAAAAATTTATACGAAAAATTATGAGATGACTAAATTCAGGATTATTCCAGAACCCTATCTTACACAGGCTATATCTCTGAAAGTATAAGGCCTCGGGAGTTTAAATATTAACCCCATGTAACTTGATCCATATACTAAATATCCTTCAAGTTTTTCCTTTTGAAACGTCGTATAAAAAAAGATATAGCGAAAATCCCAAGGTGTCTCAGATGTAGCAGTGAAACCCTAATACCTTGAGCTCTGATACAAAATGTTAGGAACCAAATACCAATATAGCATAGAAAAACCTCAGAATAAGTACTCAATTCCTTGAAAAAAAGAGAATTTCAGATAATAAGCCTCTTCGAGGGGGAAATCTCCTTATACACCACATATATTTCCAAATACAAGATGATTCCAAATGAAAAGGTCTCCTTGGTATATATAGGAGAATAGGAGGTGCAATTACAACTAATGGACCCAATCCGACATAAATAAAATAACATTACTAGTGTAATATGTCCTAATTAAGGGGAAATGTGCCATTATTTAGGGCTTAACACCACAAGGATGGTTTCAGTGTGTCACTCAGCTTCCCAATTCAATCAGCATTCAATCTCTCAAAGGTTTCTCAGTACAAAATAATCTAAATTACACCATCTCTCTTATTTATATCATGCACAACCCAAGAGAATGGACCCCCTTCTCTGCCACATAGTCTCTCAGGATATCCACCTCCTTCCAAGGCTTCAGTGCAACTAGTCAAGAATCTCCATGTTGGGACTCTCAGGATTCACAAATGTGAACAAAACGGGATACTTTCCAATGCATCTCAGGCATGCAAACATTAATTCATGGTTGGAATACACCATCAATTATTACAACTGGCAACAATGGCTTCATCCTTATCAATTTGCCCCCATGTCCCAATCCAATAACAAGAATGAATGAGGAATTATAAATGAGCAACAATGAATGAAAGTGTGAAAGAGGGAATGGAGAATAACAACCCCAAAACATCCCACAAGATGGGTTTATATATTTACATGAGAAATCAAGAACCACATGGCCTTCCTCCAAGAAGCTAATGTAACCACCCCTCTCCATTAAAAAAATTATGGGTAAATAAAAAATGTAGTAAAATGACTTATCCCCTTAAGACCCCTCTCTTGTGGAATCATATCCCCCTATAACTCTTATTTGTGTCCATCTAACAGCCAACAATGTATTTTATTATTAATGATGACCAAAGCATTACATTTCCTAGGCACTCTGACCTCTTTCAATCGTTTGGGCGCTCTATCCTTTCATCAAATAAACCAAAATACATTATTTAATACGTGGACTCAAAAACAAGGCATTACATTTCCCTCCCCCTTATTTTGGCATTGTCCTTTGTGCATATACAAAACAGAAAGTCAAAATTTCAAAATTATTCAAAAAGTTGTGGGTACTTTTCCCGTATGGCATCTTCATGCTCCCAAGTAACATCTTCAGGACCATAGTAGGTCCACTGCAATTTTACTAGTTCTATAACTCGATTCTAAAGTACTTTGAATTTTCTATCCAATATGTGCATTGGTTGGACCTGAAATTCTCCCTATGGTTCTACTTGAATCAAATGTCAATCAATAACATGGTTAGGATCATGTACATATTTTTTCAAAAAAGAGAAATGAAATACATTATGCACATTCATGGAAGCAGGAAATGCAATCAAGTAAGCAATTGGATCTATTATGTCCAATATTTCAAATGGACCATAAAATATGGTTGCTAGATTTGTAAAGATTCCCAACTTCAAGGATATATTCTGGGGATTCACTTTCAAAAGTACATGCTCTCTCATTTTAAACTCTCTTGTTGTCCTATTTTTATCTACATAATTTTTTTGTCTATCTTGTGCTTCCTTCAAATTCTTCTTAATTCTAACCATTTGGTCTTCCGTATCCTTGAGAAATTTTGGCCCAAGTACCACTATATCATATGGTTTATCCCAACTCACTAGAGTATTACATTCCCTACTATACAACGCTTCAAAGGGGCTCATTTTCAATGAAGATTGATACAAAATATTATAGGAAAACTCAACCAAATGTAAGTAATATTCTCACTTATATGACTTATCCATCACATACATTCTTAATATGTCCTCAATCGCTTGGTTGACTCTTTATGTCTTCCCATCTGAATGTGGATGATATGTTGTGATAAAGTTCATATTGGTGCCAAATCCCTTGAATAATCCCCTCCAAAAATTTGAAGTGAACTTTGTATCTCTATCTGATGCAATTGCCTTAGCAACCTAGCAATCTCCCTCATGTAAATTTCTACAATATTAGTTATTGTATGTGTGATTTTTACAAGGAAAAAATGAGCGGCCTTTATCAATTTATCAACCACTACCATTATTGAATCATGTTGCCTTGTTGTCCTGGGAAATTTAGCTATAAAATCAATGGTTACCACTTCCCATTTCTTCTCTGGAATTGGTAATGGATGTAACAAACCCACTAGGTGTTTATGCTCATCCTTCACTCTCTAGCATTCCATGCATATGGATATGTAATCAGCAACATATTTCTTCATTCCTGGCCAAAAGAATTGTCTTCTCACTACTACAATTGTTTTCTGGTAACTAGGATGTCCGACATATGGAACATTATGCATTTCTTTCAATAAAAAATTCCTAGGTTCTCTGGAACTTGGAGCATAAATTCTATTTTTATGCATAAGTAATCCATCTTCCTTCATCTCATATTCTCTAATTTTATGTTGTACATTTTCCTGCTATATGCTTTATTTTACTTGTAATTAATGTTGATCTGTAACAATGGCATCTAAAATTATTCTCTTCAAATCTGACTGATGCATACTAATTGTAGTAGCATGCATGAGATGTATTATTTTTCTAAGTGCATCACCGACTTTCTTTTATTTTCCTTTGATATGGTTGATGTCAAAATCATATTCACTTTAAAATTCCATCCATTTTGTCTACCTGGAATTCAAAGTTGGATGTTCAAAAAGATATTTCATACCACTATGGTATGTTCTTAATTCAAATCTCTTTCCCCTGAGATAATTCCTCCACATATTCAATGCATGAACAATGGAAACAAGTTCCAAGTCATGTGTGGCATATTTCCTCTCATGTTCTTTAATATTTGTGGACTCATAACCAATGACATGTCCATTTTGAGTGAGGACTTCACTAATTCCTTCCTTTCATGCATCTGTACATACCAAAAAAAAATTCATTCAGGTCAGCAATCTTTAAAATAGGTGCACTAATAATTAATTATTTCAAAAAATTAAAGTTCTCTTCACACTCAGTCGTCCATTCAAATTCAATTCCCTTGTTTTGAAAAGAAGTGATGGGATGAGAAATATTAGAGAACCTCACTATAAATCTTCTATAATAACCAACTAATACCATAAAATATATGACTTTTGAAACATTCTTGGGTGTTGTCCATCCTATAATGGCTTCAACCTTCTCTGGATCCATTGGTATACCTTGTTCTGAAATAATGTGTCCCAGGTAATGGATCTATTCTTGGTAAAAATAACACTTACTAAGCTTGGTATATAATTGATGTTCCCTCACACCAAGCTCAAATGATGTTCATGCTCTTCTTCTGACTTAGAATAGATAAGTATGTCATCCAAGAATACAATGACAAACTTATCAAGATAATTTATGAATATTCCATTGATTAAGAACATAAACATAGTTGGTGAATTGGTCAGCACAAATGGCACCACTACAAATTCATAATGCCCATACTTGGCTCTAAAGGTTGTCTTATTGATATCTTCTTCCTTGATTCTTACCTGGTGGTATCCTAATCTCAAGTCTATTTTTGAAAATATATTTCCCCCTCTTAGTTGATTAAAGAGATAAGCAATTATGGGTAGAGGGTATTTGTTCTTCATAGTGGCCTTATTCATCTTTCTAAAGTCAATACACAACCTCAATATTCCATCATTCTTTTTTATAAAGAGTATTGGTGCTCCCTAAGGTGAAACACTTGGACGTATGTACCCTTTCTTCATCAATTCTTCCAGCTGCATTTGTAATTATTTTAATTTTGGTGTACTCATTTTGTAATGTGTTTTTGATGTTGGGGAAGCTCCTAGTACTAAATAAATATGGAAATCTAACTCCCTATTTGGTGGTAACCCTAGTATTTATTGGAACACATATTCAAACTCTTGCAGTACTGAAAACTATTCAAGGATTGGCCCTTTTTTTCCTTTCTGGATCCTCCACATGCGATGCATACAATTAACATTCTTTCCTCAAACATATCTTCAGTTAGAAGGATGAAATATCCCTTATATAGATGGGTCTTGGAATTCATTTCACAATGCTTTGTTTTCCTTCTTCATCAAGGCATGTAAATGTCTTGTTATGATAGTCTAGGATAGCATGATGCTTGTCTAGCCAATCCATTCCAATTATAATATCATAAGATCCTAATGGGATGATATTCATATCAACAATTGTATCTAATCCATTCATATTTATTGGGAAGCTTCTAATAGCCTCATTGATCCTTCTTTTGGTTCCAGTGGCTAGTTGAACCAAACTTGATTTCTCAAGCTTATTTTTATCCAAATGTAATATATCCACTATTTTAGGATCAATGCAATAATGGCTTGCTCCTAAATCAATTAATATAGAAACATGATGATTAATTATCTTACGTTCCACCTCGATTATATTGGATTGGTACTCTTCTTATCGATCTTCTAGGTATTCATATATTCTTCCCATATCTTCTACTATTGTAGCCTCTTGGATTTTTTGCATGGTATTCACTTTATCTTTTATTGAGGAAAATCCTTGTACAAGTGATCTTATTTTCATCCACAAAATTGGATTGGTGGTCTTACCCTTTTCCCAAGGATTCTTCTCTCTTAGATTCATCCTTAGCGGATAGATCTTGTTGATTTTTTTGGGATATTTCTGTTGAAAGGAGGTTTGAATCCTTTCTTTCTCTGATCATAATTCTCTTTCTTCTTATCCTTCCAATATTTCTGAAAATACTCTCTACCCTTTCCTTTCTCATATAGGTACTTATCCTTCCTAATGGTTTCTGACAAATTTCTAGGTTTGTCATATTGAATCTTCCCTTTATAGAAGAATGGAAGTTCACTCAAAAACCTATGTATATTCACCTTCTCATCCTCGATAAACCCCACATACTTTAACAATCCCAAGAACTTATTTTCATACTCTGTCATGGTTCCTATCATGAGTTCATATAACTCTTGCATTTTATTGGCATAGAAGTGATTTGAAAGGTACTCCTTCTGAAAATATCTCTTGAATTGTTTCCAAGTGATCTTGATCTCATTAATGTGTTCAACTTGCTTCAATTGATCCTACCACATAGAAAATTTTCCATGCAAATGGTATGTGGTAATTATTTCTTCAAGATTAGGTGAATAGTTTCTCAATTGAAAATACTTTCTGATTCCAAGCAACCATGCTTCAGCATCATCTTCTCTTTATCTTTCACCATCAAAGGATGGTGAATTAAGCTTCCTTAAATATCCTTGTAAGTTGTCCAATTCATGTATTCTTATTTGGTGCCTAACAGAGGACATCTCTTGACTACTTATCGATTCTTCAAATGCATAAATTTTCCTTGTTGAGTGATGAGGTGAGTGTTTCCTATGAGTCCTACTAACAATTCTGGAATAACTAGTCTCTTTGTAGTTATCTCTTCTTTCAAGTTGTTTACATCCTTCCTCGTGTCTTGAGCTCAATCCCTTATTTGCTTGTATATGCAGTTGATTTAGGTTTCTCATTACTTGATCATTTATTTGATTATGTTCTTTCATTAATCTCTCATTTTCTTCTTTATAACTCTGCACTTCTATTTTCAGGATTTTCACGGTCTCTATTAATGTCTATTATTCCCCTTTGTCCTTGTGTCCATTTGATTATGTCTCTACATTTCCAACACTGATGTTTTGACCCTGGGTTTCTTTATCATGACTAAAGGATCCTTCCCCTTCCTCCATTTCTTGTATCTTCATTCTTATCTTTTTTTTATCCCTCAATTCTACAAAAGAGTGTCCATGTGACATAATCTTTGTTAGCCAAAACGAAAGCATGGAAAGGACTGTAATAGAATTATATAAATATAAATAAATAAATATATATATATATATATATATATATATATATATATATATATATTCTCTTTTTAATTTTCCCTAAGTTCATCAGTCATTTTATTCTAAATTGGTTGTGATTTCTACTGCTTGAAACAATTTTCTAGGTGTATAACCAAATTCCTCTCTTTGAGAGATTTCCAGCCACTATTTTCTTACTTAATTTAGAGCTCGGGGAAAAATTTTACATCCTTCATAAATTTCTTGGGTCTTCATTCATTAATTTTTGCAGTATTGTCACGTGGCATCCATGTGGTGCTCAGTCACTTGTGCCATCCGACATGGTGTTTATGTGAAAATTGACATGGCACCTTCCACCTAGTCCCTCATTACCCCAATCAATGTTTCAAAAGAATTTGAAGCCTTTATTTATCGTTAGAATCTTCTTCGTCGGAGTGCATACACTCCAAGATTCATTTCCCACTCTGAAATAACTGGTTTGATGGCACCCTTCTAGCAAATCTAAAGGTCCTCGGAGTTGGGGAACCAACAACTCTGATTTCTTCAAAGTTTCCACTTGCACAATCATTACTCTCCGCTCTCAGTGCCCATTCTCCACATTACACATGGGACCCAAACGATTTCAATTTGATGTCACATATTCCCTCATGTCGTTCTACGAATCATATTTATTCTCAGAGCCCCTTTCTGTTGGAGTATCCCCACTCCAGTATCGTTGACCACTTTGACCATCGCGCTCCAAATATACTCCCTATGACGGATCCAATGATTCCTAATCTCATCCATTAATGGTCAGGATTTGGTCGAAGTTCACAAATGATTGATAGTTAAGGTCCATCCCTTTAAATCTTCTTACTCAGCCTTATGGGACCCATGAAAGATAAACGACTCTCATTACCTCGTGCTCACACATTGATCAATGATGAAAATCATTCCTTGGATTTCCTCTCGTCAGAGTGCCCCCCCTCTAGGATTGCAAATCACTCTAATTGGCACCCCTCCATTGAACGATCGAGATTTATCATCCTACAGATCTGAGGGCTAAGATTTAAAGTGAAGGCACAAGGGCCTCTATGCCCAATTGGGACAACTCTTGTCCCATCGACCAACCAACTGTCAACCTATATCATCCTCTGAGTATGTTGATTTCCATGTTGTATTTATCTTCACCTTGACCATCAAGCTTTCATACCATGTCACCATGACATCGTTGTTCAATCTCCTCTTGCTTGAACCACACTAGATCTACGGCTGAGATAATGGGAATATTTCCCAATAGATCGATGGTCCTCCTTCACTCTCGGAGTCCCTCCCATTGGAGTGCCTCCACTTCAAACATACAATTCCACTCTGACCCTTAGACTCCGACGACACTCACTGCAATGGATCCAATGGCCCAAATATCTATGAATCCACTCTTTGATGGATCAACGACTATCGAAATCCCTTTTCATTAGAATCCAAGAAACCTTGCACTCGGACATCCTAGTGGTAGCGTCCTCTGACTAATGGTGGAGATATGTCCATCCTCAGAACCAATGGTCATCAATTAAGGGCGACCAACCAAAGGATTAGGCCTGACAAGGGCCCACTGGCTCACCTTGCACATCTATCTACTAACACATGGCAATTGGGGATGTATCACAGGTTGATATTTGGAATGATACAAAGGATGTTGGGCCATCGACTGGACATACGAACTAGTTGTTTGATGTGGTGATCAAAATAACATAAGGAATAACTATGCGATGTTCTATGACTCTTTGTGCTTCATGCACATGTCAAAATGGCTTGGCCTTTGTTTATACACTATTCATTCACCTTTCCCCACATGCATTTGGGATAAATATTTACACACTCCACAGATTGATGGTGGATAACCCACTTAGAATCTTGATCGACAGTGGTTGCTTATTGATTTCCTCACTAGGCATAATTTTGATTCAAAGGCTCACATCACAAAGGGAAGGATAGCAGAGATGTTAGGGCCACGATGGATCACCCAAACACTATTTCCACAGTGATCTCGACATTGTTACACCTTGAAATTGTCCAATAGCCAAAAATAATTCAATAAATACCCCCATAATTTTTGTAACAAGCCCCTTCAAGGATCAATGTTGTAAACCTAGGGCTCTGATACCAATCTGTGACACACCTAGAGCCACAAACCCAAAAAAATAAGTATTTTCTTTTAAATATGATTTACTCTATACTCTACTCGAAAACATACCCACTTCTCAGGTATATCAAAATTCTCCCTCTTGGGCTATTTTCCATTTATGATATCAATTAATTAAATGAAGAAGCATGAAATATACACATGCATTCATAAATATTACTATTAATTGTAAAACTAAAATATTAACATGTCATGTATGACAATAACCAGCAAACAGGATTAGTACAAATGCATCATATCTCATAGATAATAATATTACAGAGCGAAAATAAATACACAGTTGAGAAAACCATGACAAAGAGAGAATTTATCTTTATTAAATCAATCACCAACTAGCTACAGACCAAGGACATTCTACCCAACCATATTTTATTTTTTTCCAAGTCTCAACAGCAATTCACCCCCGAGCTAGGGCTATGAATCCACAAGGATGGTTCCAGGGTGTCACTCAGCTTCCCAAACAATTTAGCATTCAATCTTTCACAGGTTTCTCAGCACATAGCAATCTTAATTACACCATCTCTCTTCTTTCTAGCATGCACAACCTAAGAGAATGGACCACCTTCTCTCTAAAAAATATATTTCTTGGAATACCTTGCATTTTCCTTGAGTTTCCTTCTTCATCAAGGAATGTGAAAGTCGTGTTGTAGCAATCTAGGATAGCAAGATGCTTGTCCAACCACTACATACCAATTAAGTAATTATATGATTCAAGTGATATGATGTTCAAATATACCTTATTGCTAAATCCATTCATTCTTAGTGGGAAATCCTTGACAATTTCATTGATTTTCCTCTTGGTTCCAGTAGCTAGTTGAACCAACCAAGACTTTCCATGCTTACATTCTTCAATTTAAACCTTTCAACTATTTTTGGATCTATATAGCTATAACTAGCTCCAGAATCAATCAAAATAGCTATGGGGTGATTATCAATCTTACATTCTACCTTAATCATGTGGGATTGGTAGTCTACTTGTATGTCAACTAAGGTTGCATGAATCCTTGGCATCCTCCTACCTATGTCATCCACTATATCAACTTCTTGAATTGTGTGCATGGTCCTCATAATATCTCACTTGTACGGGAAATCCTTATACAAGTGATCTACTTCGCATCCCCAACACTTTATGGGATGATTTCTTGGCATTTTCCCAAAGGAATCTATCATTTTATGTTCACCTTATACTGGCTACCCTTGTTTATATTCTTGAGATTTATTTCTGATGAAAGGTGGCTTGAATCCTTTCTTTCTTTGATCCATCGTACCTCTCTTCTTAGCATCCCAAACCTTTTGGAAAGTTGGCATTCATGTGTTCTGCTCATAAAAATACTTATCCTTCCTTATGGATTCTTCCAAGGTCTTAGGTTCATCAAAATGCATTTCATCATTGTATAAAGAAGGCATCCCACTCATAAATCTTTGGATTTTTACCTTCTTGTCCTTTATGAATCCAACATACCTCGACAATTCAAGGAATATTCTCTCATACTCATCCATTGTCATGCATCTAAGCTTGAGTGCAAAGAACTCTTGCATCTTCTCGTCATAATATTTGTATGACATGTATTTCTTCTAAAAATACACTTTGAACTTCCTCCAGGGGATCTTCTTCTCATCAATGTGCTTAACCTACTTGATTTAATCCCACCACATAGATGTTTTTCCTTGAATATGGTAGATTAAAGTTTTGGCTTCTACATTTCATGAATAATCATGCAACTATAAATATGTTCTCATGCCCAAAAATCAAGGTTCAACATATTCTCCCTTCCTATGCTCTCCATCAAATGATGGTGACTTGATCTTCCTGGTCTCTTCTTGCAAAATGTTTGACTCATGCCTCCTAATATGATTTCTGATAGTTGACACACATGGGCTTCTCTTTGACCTTGAACATGCATTTTCTCTTCTATTTGAGTGTCCATGTGGATGATGATGATATCTAATAACACTCCTTGATTTTCTATATCCCCTATGATCATCCCTCATATCTTGAGACCTAGATGTTGCTACTTTTCTTGCACTAGCTTCTTGTTTTGTTCCAGAATATTTATTAACTTGTCTCTGTAACATATTCAGACTCAATAGAAATTTCTCTTGAGCTCTTATAATCTTTTCATTGTTTTATATATAGATCTACATGTATTTATGCAAGCTTCTCATAGTCTCAACCATCTCCTCTCACTCTAACATGCTACATCCATTAGACTCATTGTCTGCATTTCTCGTGTTGACATGTAAAATTATGATATCATCTTCATGGTTGTAAGATCTATAGGTATCGTACATATCTATACTCCTCATATAACAACCAAATATATTTTGCATGTACCTCTAATTTTGTAATAAATGTGTATGCAACAATTACTTATTAGATTTTTTATTTTAAGATAAAAATCTACTTCTATTATTTATAGTAAAGAGAAAATACATTAAGAGGCTAGGAGACCTACCAAAAAGGAAACCATCATCTAGTCTATTTTACCAACGAGAGTATATCAGTTTTTTGAATATTTAATAACATTGATCCACATACTATCAGAGATTAAAAAAAAAAAGTCTATGAAAAAGAGATAAAATTATATCATATCTCTAAGCATAATAGTAAAGATTTGCATCAAAAAAAAAACATGCAAGCTGACCTGAGTCAGTTCTTGGGAGAGGACTAAGTGTTGGAATAGGGATTTCACATAGAGGAAAATGTATCTGAGAGAGTGGTGGTTTCAAAAGATATTATATCATTGAAGCACAAGTCGCTCAAGGAGAGAGAGAATATCTCTCGAGATTATCTGAAAATATGAGATGATGATAGATCGATCACAAGGATCATGTATAAATAGGTTTGGTCATGGACCAAACTCAATAGCTCGAGTGAAGTCAGTTGCACCTATACATAAATTGTGGATTGGGAATCCATAAGTAAACATGGAAAACCGAGGGTTTATTTGGTCAATGACCCAAATATTTGGTCAACCCAATCAATCCAACAAGGTGAGGTTACAAAGGAACCACATGTTCCAACACCCCCCCCCCATAAACTCAACTTGGAGGAAAAAAATAATGATGGAACCACATGTTCCAACACCCCCCCTGAATTTGTTCTAACTACAAAACCTGATCACAATATAGTATAGCAACACTCCTAAGTAAGTTTGATCACCATCAACACCGATCAAGTCCAAAAGAGAAGTCATCCATTGAAAATTGGTTGCAAGATCTGTTGTAAAAACATGGTCCTAATCGGTCAATCAACTAGACAACAAGACAACACCAACCTAATTAGTCTCTGCTAATACAATAGTCTTTGTCAAGCTAGACAGTCTGTGTATCCAAATATTCTCTACAACACATACAATAAGTAGAAGTATATCTCCCAGTAACACAATTGAACATGGTTTGGCTAGTCTCAACAAATTCAAGCACATTAGTTGTGTTTACACACCAACAAATTTAATTACTCCCCCCCTTAAACATGATTGAGGGGTATCATCAACAAATATTTGTCGAAGCACACCAGTCGCTAGACAATGAAGAGCATAACACCCTGGTTTTAGTCCCTATGAACTAAAATGTATTATGTAAATGTGGCATTAGGTTGGTTAGCTGGTAAAGTTGGAAAAGGGGCCAAAGTGCCTAGGGAATGTAATACTTCTATATACATTAATAAAAATACATCATTGGCTACAAGACAAACAAGGAAAAAATATAGGGCGATATGATTCCACGAGAGAGGGGGCTTAAGGGGATAAGTAATTTTATTATATTTTATTTACCCATTTTTGTTTTAATTGAGAAAAGTGGTTGCATGAACTTCTTTGGGGAGGCCATTTGGTTCTTGATGTCCAAGTAATTATATAAACAAATATTTGGGTTGTTTGGGGGTTCACTTATTCTTCTCCATTCACTCTTACACCCTTATTGTTAAACATTATTTTCGTCATCCCTATGACCATTAATGATGTAAACCTATTTGTTGCCTTCAAAGGGGTTAGTGGCCTGAGTTCCTGAAGAGAGAAGGGAGAAGAACTTTTCCTAAGAAAAGAAGTTGCATTCTCCATTGTAAAAACCCTATAAAAAAGGAAGTTCACAGGCTGCATTATAGCTAGGGTGTGAGAATGCCTGATTCTCGCATGCTGCATCATATTTAGGTTGCGAGGAGTTCACAGTCTTCTCTATCGGCAAGGTGCAAGAATGCTTACACGTGGGAAAAACGAGCATTTTATCGAATCTTCTAGAAGGAGAAACTCCCATGGTGAGGTGGTATTCGAATGGTTTGGATCTTACTCGCTTTCATGATTTAGTGGGATCATCCTAACCTCCTCACCTTGTCCTCTTCAGCTTATAAAAGGAGAGGATATCTCATGGAGAAAGTTAGTTGTTTTTGGCTTGGGATTGTTAGCTTGGTTAGAGTGGCTTTGAGATTTGCTTTGTCAAGAT
>JASDQU010440159.1:44041-62758 GCA_032191745.1 Picea mariana | reverse complement strand
TTTAGACTCTATAAACATGAAAAACCCCTGAGTTTTCTTTCTTTGGACTCATAAAACAAACATTGAAAGGCCCATGTGGGACCGAACCACTCCTTCCTAGGGTTCGTTAAACATACTCTGAAGGATGAGCTTACATGTACAATCATATGTTATCCTCCTCAAGCTTGTGTAAAAATAAAGAGGTACTCGCCAGAAATGGTGGGGGGGGAATTGGAAAAGAAATGTGTCTAAACCTGTATTCCATGGAAGAGTCACCTTTGAACATGACACCCTTTCAATCTCTTTGTGTCTAGGTTGGAAAACCCACTCATCTCTTGGTCATACTCCTTTATAAGATTACAAATTGGTCTGTGATCCCTATTGTTGAGTCAGTATTTTCCAAGACAGTTGTCATGTCATCAATATGTTCAAAGAGAAGTTCAACCTAGAAATCCTTCTATTGCATCGGCCATGTATGCAGTCTTTAAGCCTTTTGTTGCATTGACCATCCATGAGTCAGTCCTGAATCACTTGTTACTCTAATCTACATCAAATCTTGTTACTTGTTTCGTGTCATTGATGTGGGATGCATTAAGGCCCTCCTGTGATGAGTCTTTTCCTGTCGACTTCAACTCATTATCCAGGAATTAGACTTAGAAACCAATTGGTACCTTGGAACTTGCATGCCTCAATGGTAGGTTTCCTCGCTTTCGATAGTGGGTTTTCACTATCGACCCCTGATCGAGATATTTCGTCGAATGTTAGACCTCAGCTCATTTATTCACATTCGTTGGATTGTACTAGTGTACCTTGGGAGTCATTGACATTAATGGTGATTTCTCTCGCACTTGTTAACGGTATACACTAATGACTGGTAATCAAGTGGTTTCTACCATGTTCGACTTCGACACATATATTCGCATGGTTAGATTCGTACTATAGAGTGGTGGAGATGAAGACCCTGGATCTTTTCTCACAGATTCAGGTTGCCTTGGAGTATATTTAGTGCATTGTTACATAGATCCACATTGTATGTCTGGTGTCTATGTTCAAATTTGAGTCTTTAACACATGGATCCATAGTATATTTTTGGTGGCTATGTTCATATTTGAGTCATATTGGCATGGATCCACAGTGTATGTTTGGTGGCCATGACCTGTCTAACTTGAAATGGATCTTCACATGTTGGCATTTATGCTATGATTCATTTGTATTATGATTATGGGAATGCCTACCTCAGTGATGATGTATTATTGTACTGTATTTCCTTGTTTGTTGGTAGGTTTCCGACCGATTGTTCCTTGTTCCCTACACAAACTCGACAAATTATTTCAGTTATCACTCTATTCTAACTTCATACTTTGGGGGGCTCTCTGTTACACATTATTTTTTTCATCCCTATGACCGTTAATTATGTAAACCTATATGTTGCCTTTAGAGGGGTCAGTGGCCTAAGTTCCTGACAACCCGCCTCTTCAATCCCACAGGCCTGACAACCTGTTTCTTCAGTTAAGTGCTTAATTCAACCAGTTATAGGTAATGGTGAAGACAATAGCAGCATTTAGCTAAGGAATAGGTGATGGAAGCAATCACATTTAGGGCATGGAATAGATGTTTCTCATAACAGAAAGTTACAACACGAGCTCAGGTAGGTACAGGTGCAGTGTGCATCTCAGGAGGGATATGGTTTACTGTTGATAATAGGAAAGTACGAGGTAGCTCCAGAATGCATGCAGGCTCTAAAGGTAAGGCTAATGGAGTGAATGGTTGAGTGCATGAATGGCTCAGTGAGTGCAAAATGGACGAATTTCCCCCACCTTTATTTGCACAATCCATTGATGACACATGGCTCTCAAGGAGCTCATTTCTCTCAACTTGTCATTCATTCTCTTTCCCATAAAAACTTAGGATAAAATAATTACACTCACCATAGTCTTTAGGAAGAATATTAGAATATTCCTTTGGCAATAAGCCCTCTAGCTTATCCCCTTTCCTAGGCTCTTATCCCCCCCCCAACCTTTTCTCTCCTAGTGGAGTTTATTCCCCCATACTCTTTTATCATGCTTGGTCTACACGCATCAATGTATTATATTAATCATATGAGTGTTTTCATATACAAAAATAGGCTCACTGGCTTTTAGCATCTAGGCTCTCTGACCTAATCATCACATAAGCCTTTTGGCGTATAATATTCTGGCTCACCAACCTATAAAACACATTCACATTTACAATATGGGGCTTAGTCTTGGGATTGTTACATCCCCCACCCCTTATTTATGCATTTTCATTAGTGCATTTCCATTAGTGAAATATATATACAAATTTACCAACAAAAATTTCAAAAATATTCAAAAAGTTGTGGGTATTCTGCCCGCATAGAATCCTTGTGCTCCCAAGTTGAATCCTCAAGATTGTACCAGGTCCATTGGACCTTTACTAGCTCTATGGATCGATTTTGGACCTGCTTAATCTTTTGATATAGTATGCACACTGGATGCACCTGAAAAGTGCCTTCTTGCTCCACCTAAATCACATTCCAATCAATGATACATGGAATACATTATGAATAGACATTGATTCAGGTAATGAAAGCATATATGTTACAGGCCCAATCCTTTCTAGGATTTCAAATGGCCCACAATAATGAGCTACCAACTTTGAACAATTTCCCAACTTCAAGGAACTTTTGTTGTCCTTCACTTTCAAAAATACATGGTCACCCACTTTAAATTCCATGTGAATTCTACCCTTATCAGCATATATTTTATGCTTGTATTGAGCAGCCTTTAAATTCTACTTTATTTTCAACATCTTCTCTTCCATTTCCCTGAGTAATTTTGGCCCAACCACTGCTCTATTTGTTCAGCTGTCCCAGCTTACAGGTGTGTTTCACCTTCTGCCATAAAGTGCCTCAAATGGGCTCATCTTTAGATATGTTTGGTACCTGTTGTTATGAGAAAACTCTACCATGTGTAGGTATTCTTCCCATTTTGATGGTTTATACATCACATACATCCTAAACATATCCTCAATCACTTGATTCACCCTCTCTTTTTTCCCATCATATTATGGATGATAAGTTGTGTAAAATTCAAATTTGTTCCAAATCCTTTAAAAAATCCTTTCCAGAAATTTGATGTAAACTTTGGATCTCTGTCCGACACAATTGTATTTTGTATACCATGAAATAAATCAATATCCCTCATAGAAATATCAACAATGTTAGTTTCCTTGTGAGTGAGCTTCATTAGAATGAAATGGGAAGCTTTGGTAACCTTATCCACCACTACCATGATAGAATCATCTTTTGTGCTTGTTCTGGGAAGTTTGATGATGAAGTACATTGTTACTACTTCCCATTTCCACTCAGGGATGGTGTTGGCCCTCGACCAAGTTTTGGAGAACCTTGGTCGTGTTTGACCATTTTGGGGACTTCGACAGGCTGGTTGAAAACTGAGCGCCCAAGCAGAGATCGCGGGATCTCGCCCTTTTTGCGAGATTTTTGGGATTTTAGGGTTTATGTAACAGGTATGGGATGTTGACCCATGGGTCTTACCCATGCTTAGGCCTCCTTCTGTAATGTAGAAATAATTATCTAGGCGATGTAAGAAGTAGTTCGATCAGACCTAGTAGTGGATGTGTGTGGCTTAGTGCACGTATTTGTAATCGGTTTTGTGCATATTGTGTGTTAAGACTTGTAGAGCTAAGTGCAAGTGATATTAAGAGACTTTGTGTGCAAACTGTGTAATACTTTGTGCTTGATCCTAGATCAAGGAAGGAGAATATGGTGAGATGCGCACAGATTTTCTGTCCTATGCGAAGTGGGTGTTGTGGCTTTGTGAATGTAAGAAGATTGGAAGAAGATAATAAAGAAGAAGAATAGTTGGTGGATGTAGCCCCACAATGGGGTGAACCACATATATCATGTGTTATGTTCTTTGTGCTACATTGGTCTTGTATTTTCTTAGTGCACTATTGTGATAGAAATATCTATGAATTTTGAGTGCTTATGATCTAAATGAATGTTAGATCTACTTTTATGTTGTGTACTGAATGGTTAGATGTGATTAGAAATTGATTAATGTTGTGATGTGAATAAAGGGGTTAAATACTAATGAATGTTATTGGCTAAGTGCTCCGTTAAGAATTGTGATCATGGATTTGTGTCCCAGCTAGGTTGTAGACACTTGAGTCTTGCAACCCCCCCTGCCTCTACCTCGGGTGAGACTTCATCTACTTCGCAGGTGTTATCGAAAGGGTTGGTAGTTAGGGTTTTTTTGGTGCGTTGTTGAAGCGCTGAACCCTGGGTCTGCCCCTGTGCCAACAAATGGTTTCGTTGTCGGGATCGGGATCTTCTTGAGGGAATGTCAAGGTGGTTTCCATCGAAGACAGAGATTCATAGGTGGATAGAAGAACAAGAAAAGGAGTTTGTTGAGGCTCAGAATAAGAACCCTAATATTAGCACAAAGGATTGGTTGGGAAGGTATATCTTTACTGATATACATGAGATTTTCTTTGGAGGAATTTATAAAGAGATATACGAGTGGTGAGCCAGACTAGAAGATACTCAGTTTGAGATCATATTTTGACCACCTGTGGTTTGGACGTCAGCGTTGATCACGAAGGTCAAGAGGGTTGATAATGACATGTCAAGAGCATTAGACCACTAGTTTGGTATCACCATTGGAAGGTACATTATCGAGTTTGTTATTGATGGAGTAGAGTCATATAGCGAAGAAGAGAGATATTTATTTAAAGGACATAGGGGAAAATTTTTACACTTTTTGAAGCTAAATATCAAGATGTTATTGCATGAGAAGAACATCTTGAAGATACAGTAATTAGTCAAATTGAAGAGCTAATTTTCAAAAACTCGGGCAGTGACAGTGACACAGAGGTGGGACATACGCACAGTGGGAGAACCTTCAGAGAGGTTCCTCTAGTAAACCTGTTTGAGCAGAGCCATGAACCACTAGCACAGGATGAAGGGTTCTACAGTGGAGAAGAAGAAGAGCTATTGAATGAGGAAGAGTTAGGATCTGCTAGAGCAGAGGAAGAGAAGACTGAAGAACCTCGTCGAAAAGAGTTAGATACTTCAAGAACTGCGCTAACCATCGAAGTAAGTACTATTACTCCTCCTATTGTTTTAGCAGCGTCAAGTAACCAGAGTAGCCAGAGTTACCAGAGCACTCAGAGCATTGTTACCGGCAGTTCAGTACATACTTATTCAAGAAACCTAGGAATATCTATGGCAGATGAAATGAGGCTACATATATTTAGAGGAGATGGATCTGAAGATCTTGATCATCACTGGTTCTTATGCGAGGTTGTATGGAGTATTAAGCAAGTCAATGAAAAATCAATTAAGAGAGCTTAGTTTAGTACTACCTTGAGAGACCGCACATTGAGATGGTACATGAACTTTGTTAATGGAGTTGCACAGCCTAAATCGTCGAACAAGATCAAGACTGCGTTGAGTGAAGAATTCAAGAAACCCAAGTCGGAGTCACAGTGCATTACAGAACTGAAAGAAATCAAGAAAAAAGTAGTTGAACCTGTTTGGGAGTTTCATCATAGGTTTAAGACCTTAACAGGCCGATTGAGTTTTCAGATCTCAGACGAGCAGAACAAGGAATGGTTCGTTGTTGCCCTCCTACCACACATCAAAGTTCCTTTGATGCAACAGAAGGTTTCTTTGCGGGTTGAGGCATTGGAGATCTCCATGAAACTAGAATCATCCCCTATGGGAGAATCTATCTCAGGTATGAGTCAAATTTTGAGTGAGCTAACTAGCTTATCTATGCAGGTCGAAGATATGAAGAAATACAAGGGAAAAGATAAAAGAGACGAGATCTAGTGTATCAGATGCAAATCAGAAGGCCACAATAAGGATCATTGTCCCCTATTCCATGATTACTTGGACTCTAGGGCTCTGAGCCCTTTGAATAAGATTAATCTACCCTGGTGCGAGGTATATAGAAATAGACATCACCCTGGTGAATGTTATTACATGCAAAAATATGTCCAGACACCTACAAACCTTTACTGCACATTTTGTAAATTTGTGGGGCATGATGAGAAATATTGTAGGGCTTATGACCTCTTGCACGAAAGATCAATGGATACATATAGGATTCAAGGAGAGATGAAACAAGAGGGAAATAATACGCAGTTTAATTCCCCAGGAAGAGGAAAATTTAACCCTCGCGGTGGATTCAGAGGAAGAGGATGAGGTGGAGGCACGGGCCGAGTTCAGATCATTTTTTTTAACTGTGCACAGCCATGTCACTTAGCAAGGGACTGCCAGAACCCTTTTACCACTTGCAACTACTGCAACTCATTTTAACATGTCATTGAATATTTTACTATGCTATTAGCCAAACTTCAGGAGATACGAGGAGGAAACCAGCAAGTACAATTAATCTCAGCAGAACCTCATGGAGAGGATCACAGAGTCATTGTTATCACTAGAGGAGGTTTTGTTATAGGAGAAGACAAAGTGACCCCAGAAAATACTATAGAAGAATCAAGGGTCAAAAGAGATGCAGAGAAGACACAAGTGTTTGATATGAGGGAAGAAAAAAATACATTTGAAGTGGAAAGAAAATAATTTGGAAGAGATCAGGCTTCTTCATCAAAGACACAACCAGAAGTGAGAGAGTGTGGAATTCCTTTGGAATTTTATCAGTCTGCTTCACCTGGAGAAGGAAAAGAGGTAAGCAAGATTATGGAATTCTTATGTACTTGCATTAATATGATTATGAATGAAAGAGTTGTACAAGAACTACAAAATTTGATCAAATAATATGAGATAGGTAGGATATCTCCTCTGTTGAATAATTAAATACATCAAGTATCCAGAAAGAGAAGGACAAATAAAGAACTACACCTTAATTCTCATATTGGAGATTATGACATAGATTATGTGGTCCTCTACTTAGGATCAGGAGTCAATGTTATGACAAAGCAGGCCTAGGTATTGATGGGAAAACCTAAGTTAAGGTATTCCCCTACCAGGCTCAGGATGGCTAATCAGCAGGAAATAAGCCCCTTTGGAAGACTGGAGCATGTCCCTTTGTACATCGACGAGGTAAGGACATGTGCAGATTTCAAGGTGATTGAGATATTTGATGATAGTTGTCCTTATCCTGCATTGTTAGGAATTGACTGGGCTTTCAAAACTTCCACTGTTGTTGAATTAAATAAAAGAAGAATGACATTTGAAGGTGATTTCCTTAGGGTCATTGCACCTCTGGATCCTAATGAAGGTCACAGATACATAGAACCCATAAGAGAAGAAGATTGTGCTTATGAACTAGAGAACATATATGAATTGACAGCAAGACAGCAGGATTACATTAATCCTACAACAAATGGGAAATTAAGCTGGCAAAGTGATAGCACATGCTCATCAGATTTGAAAGAAGCACTAGAGAACTGGCAGAACAAAATATATGAAGTTTCTACGAGAAGGTGTGCTATATTGATCAAGGAAGTCCATTGGATTGGCACAGAAGTAAGAAATATTCCCATATTTGATGGTTTAAATCATTTAGAAACATTCTTGTCAGAATTTGAAGAAATTGTACCAGTACAGCAGCGACTGTTGGCACTGGATGAAGATTTAAAAGAAACACCAGCAAGATGGTGGGGAACACATAAGAAGAATATCGTGGGCTGGGTGCAATGTCGCACTTTGATGACAGTACACTTTTCAGAACAAGTCAAAGGGTGCGAAGTTCGATACATGGGCGAGAGTTGTCTGAAGGACCATGTGCGAAGTTGTGAGGAGACCTGAAGCAGCATCCCTCAAGAGAAGTGGGTGAATAAATTCATCAACACTTTGGACACAATGCCTATTAATTGGTATCTTCAAGCAGAATTGCGCCTCACCACTACAGATTGGTATGGTATGACTCAGAACCTTGTAGCTACATTTTTATTTGAAATTCAGTACCTCTCAGTTGTAAGATAGAAAGTCTTTGAGGAGGCACCTAACCTCCCTTTATAGCAAGAAGAATATGAATGGACTGCACCACTTCATAAATTGAAAGGTTGTTACAATATCAATGCTAATGAAGACGATGATCCTACGAATATGAACATCACAAAGATAGAAGGACAGAGAGATGTAGAATGATCGGGAGTCTAACTACCTTTGATTAGACAGCCAATCAAAATCAATAAAGTTAGTATTGGAACAGAGCAAGCAGCTAAGCTCGCAAACGTTGGAGATTATTGGGATGATGCCACTATTGACAAGATCACAAAACTACTGCATGAGTATCAAGACTTGTTTCCAACCAACTTCACTGACATGAAGGGAATTAAAGGGCCCATGGGAGAAATAAAGATCCCTATGAAACCAAATGCAAGGCCAGTCAAGCAGAGACCTTATAAACTAAATCCCAAATATAAGCAGAAAGTCAAGATTGAATTAGACAGAATGTTGGAGGCAGAAATCATAGAACCTGTTGAAGAGTCCGAATGGATTAGCCCTATGGTGGTTCAAGATAAGAAGACGGGTGAGATCAGAATTTTTGTAGACTTGAGGAAACTTAATGATGCATGTTTACATGATCCATTCCCTACACTATTTACTGACAAAGTGTTGGATAATGTGGGAGGACAGGTTGTTTACTCCTTCAAAGATGGATTTTCAGGTTATCACCAGATTAGGATTGCCAAGGAAGATCGCCATAAGACCACATTTTCAATAGAATGGGGATCCTACCAGTACACAGTGATGCCTTTCGGACTGAAGAATGCACCAGCCATATTTTCTAGGGTGGTGGTCGAAGCATTCAAGGAATTTTTACATAAATTTCCGGAAGCATGTTTTAATGATTGGATTGTTTTTAGCTTATTGCAAAATCATATTGAATGTTTAAGACTAATGTTGGATAAGTGCAAGAAATGTCAAATTTCCCTAAACCTGAAGAAGTGCATCTTCTTTTCACCCTTTGGAGTGCAACAGGTTAATACCATTTAGAGTAGAGTCATGGAAGTAACCCAGAGACTCCAACTGGTGCAGGACGAAGCCTGCACACTTTTTGAATAAATTGAAGGACAAGGTGCACAACTAGAACAAGTGGTCACCATAGTGGAAAAACACTTGGAAGGACCTGTCACCGAGAAATTCATTCAGGATTTCGTCGAACATGAGGCTCTGGAGAAGTAGCAAGTCGAGGCATCTCGAGCTAAGCTCGAGGCCTTCGAAGCAGAATTTCCCAGATCAAAGTGACTCGTTATGAGTCATGGGTGAGTGTTGGGGGAATGTTGGCCCTCAACCAAGTTTTGGAGAACCTTGGTCATGTTTGACCATTTTTGGGATTTTGACAGGCTGGTCGAAGATGGAGCCTCCAGGCGAAGCAGAGATCGTGGGATCTTGCCCTTTTTATGGGATTTTTGGGATTTTAGGGTTTATGTAACGAGTATCGGATGTCATCCCATGGGTATTACCCATGCTTAGGCCTCCTTTTGTAATGTATAAATAAGTATCTAGGTGATGTAAGAAGTAGTTTGATCAGACCTAGTAGTGGATGTGTGTGGCCTAGTGCAAGTATTTGTAATCGACTTTGTGCATACTGTGTGTTAATACTTGTAGAGATAAGTGGAAGTTATTGTAAGAGGCTTTGTGCGCAGACTATGTAATACTTTTTTCTTGAAACTATGATGAAGGAGCATTGCCTTCAAATTCAAAACACAAGCATGGAAGAAAAGGAACGACATCTCAACAATGATAGAATTTCAAATCAGAAATTAACTCAGAATTAAATTGGGTTGTTGAGATATTTTGTAAATAGCAGTTTAAAATGTAACTTGTTTGTAAAGTCGTGAAGGACTGTAAGGGATTGTAGATACTGAATGTTGACTCCTATCTGGAAATAACTATTAGTTATTGTAATAGGATAGAGTAGGTAACCTCTAAGAGTTTGATAGGATAGGTTGTGGGTAGGACGAGAGAGCTCGTGGATCCAGTCCTTAGATAGTTTATTGTTGCATTGTAATAGATCAAAATGTATGAGTATTGTAAGAGATCAGAGGGATCAGTAGAACAAATTAGAGTAGAAGGAACATTATGTAATTTGTTTTCATGAATGAATAGAACAGACAGAATTGTCCCAAATCCTTGGACTGTGTTCATTTAACGTGTGATTGAATGACTGTGATACTTTGTGTGTTTGGTTATTTTCATTTTCGTTCATGTATGATTGTTTGAGAGGTTGATAGTATGAGTTCGTGATGAAACTGGATGAGTTTCAATTGTTTCTCTTATGACACTCGTATGCAAGGTGTGCACCTCGAACGCAAGGAGTGTGATAACTGAGTCTCGGAGTGACTCAGAGAAGTTCAGAGAGAGAACAAAGGGAACTTAGACCGAGTGCAAGGTGTTCATAGTGTAGTGAAATGACCAAGCATCGAAGAACACAAACCAGAGTAACGCGAGGTGGGCGAGAAGAATTTATTTTCAATAAATTCTTCGATCTGAGTTATCGAAATCTAGAGAACGTAACGTGTGTGTGGAAAATTGAATCCTTTTAAGGATGAAGCTTAGAAGGGATAGCACTTTCCATAAAGTGTCAGAGATAGCCAATAGTCAGACTCATAGGAGGAGAAAAGGTTTGAAACCTTTGAACACTTAGAAAATATTCTAAGTCACAAAGTACTCAGAAGCTCAGGAGGAGGAGCGACAATGGTCGTTGGATCACTGTGCAAAATATCAACAACCATTTGATCAAATTGAAGTGCACGAGCCTTAGCGCTTCACACACAGGGGACAGAGAAAACTCACAAGATTTAAGAACTGATATTTCCAGAGCCTGAAGATTCAAAGATCCGAAATAGAATCTCAGCTGCTCGATCAGTAGGAACAGATCTGAACCATCAAATTGTTTGGGGAAAAATCCAAGCATCGGATCACCTAAGTAAATCTAAGTCATCAGATACCATGAGCCAGAGAGGAGGCAATTTTGAACTTTGATATTTCCAAAGCGCAGAGAGCCAAAGGTCCGAAGAAAATTTGGACTACTGGATCCATAAGGACACACATTGATAGGTTGGAGGATCCAGAGGAAGGAAAAGGTCGAAGTGTTGAAACACACAAAGCCCAAAGAGCCGAAGGGATGAGAACCATTGATATATAAGTGGACACTTGTCAATAGATCGTGAGCTCCAGGAAAGTCGAAGTGAGTTTTCAGTTTGAGATCTGAGATTTCTGAAGTGTGAAGACCCGAAGTAAAATATTGTCTGTGGGATCTAAGGGAGACGTGGCATGAATCTATGAACTCCGGGTAAGGTCCCAAAGTGGTTCATAGCCGTTTGATTCAGAGGAGATGTGGCTCACATTTGTGAGCTCAGGTAAAGACCCAAAGAAATCCTTGATCGTTAGATCAGGAGGACACGCATGAGTGGATCAGAGACTTCAAGTAACAACCATTGGGAAAAATAAGTTTGAGAATTGATATCTCAGAAGTCCGGAGACCTGAAGGAGATCTCAACCATCGATCGAGAAGAGAGTCATAGGACCGTTGATCTGATTTGAAAGGTCAAACATCTAAAGTGGGAGAAAAACCATTGATCGAGCAGGACAGGTGTCAACAAATCGTGAGTTTTGGAAGATTTGAGTATGGAAGAAAGTTGGTTTTGATATTTCAAAACCTCGAAGTCTAGAGTTGCTAAGGAGATTGCAATCACTGATTGAAGGAGGGGAAGATCTAGTCTGTAGATTTGAAAGGTACAAATCTGAACCGATTCATACATTATCATCAAGATCGCGAGATCGATGATCCCGTAGCATTGTGAGAATAGGAGTTGCGCGGAGTTTAAAATATCGAGGGTGGGCCACAATCCGAACCATGGTTTCATCAGGAGGACATGTGGAGGCTTGAGGAGGATTGCAGACCCAAAAGCAGTTTGACTTCAAACCTCTTGTAGTCATGCCCGCAATCATGTGGTCATCACCGAGGTCACATCAAGAGGGGGATTATCAAGAAAAAGGAGCTAACGCCCGGCACTCTGAGCTTTCACGGGAGAGTGAAAAGGAGGGTTGTGGTTGTCACTAAAAACTGTAAAAATAAGCTGAAAGGGCATGTGTTTAGTCAAAAAAGGAAACCATTAAGGTTTCAGAGAGTCACTCAACTCTAGAATCGAATATCCAAGACTGAGAGGTCGCGCAACCCTATGGGAGAGTAGGGGGGGTTGCATCAACCTAGCTCGGGGAAGGAGGATCTGGCGAGGTGCACACAGATATCATGTCCTATGTGGAGTCGGTGTTGTGGATTTGTGCGTGTAAGAATATTGGAAGAAGCTAATAAAGAATAAGAATATTTGGTGGATGTAGCCCCACACTGGGGTGAACCACGTATATCCTGTGTTATGTGATTTGTGCTATATTGTTCTTGTATTTTCTTAGTGCATTGTTATGATAGATATATCTATGAATGTTGAGTGCTTATGATCTGAATGAATGCTAGATCTTCTTTGATGCTATGTGGTGAATGGTTAGATGTGCTTAGACCTTGATTAATATTGTGATGTTTTGTAACTAGGGTTTTAACCTGCAATGTGAATAAAGGGGTTAAGGACTAATGAATGTTATTGGCTAAGTGCTCTGTTAAGAATTGTGATCACAGATATGTGTCTCAGCTAGGTTGTAGACACTTGAATCTTGCAACCCCCCTACCTCTACCTCGGGTGAGACTTCATCTGCTTCGCAGGTGTTGCCGAAATGGCTGGTAGTTAGGGTTTTGTTGGTGTGTTGTTGAAGAGTTGAACCCTGGGTCTGCCCCTATGCCAATAGATGGGTAATGGCTGCAGCAACCCAACTGGGTGTTTATTCTCAGCCTTGACCTTTTGACACTCCAAACATTTGTAAATGTACTAAGCAACTTCTTTCTTCATGCTTGGCCCATAATATTGGCTCTTGACAATTGTAATAGTTTTTTGATACCTTGAGTGTCCAGCATAAGGTACGTTATGCATTTCTCTCAATATCATATTTTTCAACTCTTGGGAATTTGGTACATAAAGCCTGCCTCTATACATGAGAATCTCATCATTTCCCATCTTGTAGTATTCATTTTTTTGCTGCAAAATACCTTTTTGTAATTTTCCCACTAATTCCATGTATTGCAAATCTGATTTTTCGGCCTCTCGAATTTTGTATTTCAAATCGGATTGGTACATGCTAATGGTTGTAGCATGAAACTCATGCACTCTTATGTTGAGTTCATGAGCCACCTTGTTCTCTTTCTCTTTGATATGAGTCCTATTTATTGAGAAATTCCAACCACCTACTCTGCCTGGCATTTAGAGTTGGTTATTCAAATAAATATTTCAGACCATTATGGTCTATCCTCAGCTCGAACGTTTTCCCCATAAGGTAGTTCCTCCACTTCTTCAAGGAATGCACTATGGTTTCCAACTCCAAATCATGAGTGGCATAATTCCTTTCATGCTCCTTCAACTTCCTTGATTCATAACATACAACATACCCATTTTGATAGAGGACTCCACCAAGTCCTTCTTTACATGCGTTCGTGCATACAATAAAGTCTTCATTTGGATCAAAAATCTTTAGTATTGGAGTACTTGTTAATAATTTCTTCAAGTTTTGGAAACTCTTTTCACACTCCAATGTCCATTGAAACTTCACTCCCTTCTTTTTCAAGGAAGTGATCGGGTGTGAAATATTTGAGAATCTTGCAATAAATATTTCGTAGTAGCATGCAAGGCCCATGAAGGATCTGACTTCTGTCACATTATTAGGTGTTGACCACCCTCTAATGGCCTCAATATTTGCAGGATCCACTATTATCCCTTCCTCTAATATGATATGCCCCAAATAATGAATTTGGTTCTGATAAAATGAGCACTTGATCAATTTGGCATACAATTGATGCTCCCTTAATACCTGTAATACCATCTTCAAGTGTTTCTCATGATCTTTCTATGACTTAGAATATATAAGAATGTCATCCAAAATTACAATGACAAACTTATCTATGTATTCTCTAAAAATGCCATTCATTAAACACATGAAGACAATCGGTGCATATGATAACCCAAATGGCACCACTGTGAACTCATAATGCCCATACCTTGTTCCTAAAATAGTCTTCTTGATGTCTTCATATTTAACTCTTAGATGAAGATAACCTGACGTGAGATCAATCTTGGAGAATGTTTTTGCATTCTTCAACTGATCAAAGAGGTCATCGAGCCTTGGAAAAGGATACTTATTCTTTACAGTTACTTTTTTCAATTGTCTGAAGTCAATACAAAGTCTCAATGTTCTATCCTTCTTCTTCACAAATAATACCGGAACACCCCAAGGTGACACACTTGGGCATATATACCCCTTCTTCAAAAGCTCTTAAAGTTGCATTTGCAACTCGTTTAATTCTTGTTTACTCATCCTATAAGGGGTCTTGGATACTAGGGTTTCTCCATGCATCAAAGTTATAGAGAAATCAATATCTCTTTTAGGGGGTAATCCTAGTACTTCTTTAAATACATCCTAAAACTCCTTTAGGAATGCATAATCTTCAATATTTGATACCTTATCCTTAGGTGTTTCTTGCATATGAGCTGAAAATATTTGAAACCCTTTTCTATAACTTTTCTTCAGCTGCAATGTTGATATTTCTCTTACAGTTATGGCTCTGGTAATTCCGTGTATTGTCCTTAGGTTCCCTTCTTCATCCCGGAAAATAAATGATTTATTATAACAATCTAGGATAGCACGGTGTTGGCCCAACCAATCCATACCAATTGGATAGTCATAGGAACCTAAAGGAAAGATGTTCAAATCTTCCCTGGTGCTCAGTCCATTCATGTCCATTGGGCATGACTTAACCATGTCATTAACTGTTCTTTTGGCTTTGGTAGCCAGCTGCAGCAACCAAGATTTTCCATGATTTCTTCTTGGAAAATGAAATATTTCCACCATATTAGGATCTATATAACTATGACTAGCTCCTGAATCAATTAAAATAACAATGGTTTGTTTGTTGATCATACCTTCCACTTCAATCATATTTGACTAAAACTCAGCTTGCTTCTTATCCAGGGAAGCATAGATCCTGGGTACATTCATCCCCATGTCCTCCATTGTTTCATCTTGTTGTACATTGTGAACAACTCTCACTTTTTCACTTTTGTGAAGACAATCTCTATACTTATTATCTCCCTTACAACCCCAACATTGAATGGGTGGCTTCCTTGGCCTTTTCCCCCCTGTCTAAGTCGTTCTGGATTCTCTAGAAGTTGGTTGTCCCTGAGGACTATTTCTGAAGAATGTTGGCTTAGTCCCCTTCTTCCTCTATTCCATATTGTAATTCTTCTTGTCTTCCCCAACTTTTTGGAAAGTTGGTTTTCCTTTATGCTGATCATATAGGCATTTAGCTCACCTTATGGTCTCCTCCAACATTTTGTGAACATCATATTATATCTTGTCACTGATGAATGATGGAAATCTACTCAAATACCTCTAAATCTTAATCGGATCATCCTTGATGAAGGAGACATACTTTATCAATTCTAAAAACCTTCTTTCATATTCATCTATGGTCATACTCCCGAGATTGAGTTCAAAGAACTCCTTCATTTTCTTGTCATGGTATCTTTTAGTCAAGTATTTCTTTTGAAAATACTTCTTGAATTCCTTCCAAGTAACATTTTTCTCTTTAATGTGTTGCACTTGCACAAGTTGTTCTCGCCACATGGATGTTTTTCCCTTGAACTGATAGATATCAATTCTTCCTTCTGCATGTGAAGAATAATCATGTAATTGAAAATACTTGCTCATGCCTAGAAGCCATGTCTCTGCAACTTCATCCTTCTTGTGCTCACCTTCAAATGTAGGAGGTTTGATTTTGTTCATTTCTCCTTCTAGCTCATCCACCCCATACCTACTCTTATGCTTCCTAGTATGGGATGGACTTGAACTACTATGTTCTCTCCTAGTGCAATGCCTTGGGGAGCGAAGGTGATGTCTGCTAGCACTTCTTGTTCTATGTTTCTCATCAGGAGACCTGTGACTTCTTGATTTGCTTGAGTCAAACTCCTTATCCATATTATTTTTTATTGTGTCCAAGATTTGAGTTAAATTTATATTGAAGTCCTCCTGCTACTCCTTGGATTTCATAAGCCTTTCATTATCATCTCTATAACATTGGACATCCTTTTGCAATTTTTTAACGCTCTCTACCAAGTTCATGTTTTCTTCCTTTCCTTCTCCATGTCCATTTGATTTTGTATCTTAATTACCCATATGGAAATACATCCCTATGACCTCATCTTCTTGTATGTATGCCCCTTGTGTATCATCCATCCCTCTGCACTCTGTGTTGATCTTTTTATGATCTAACAGTTGTTAACTCTGAAAAATGTGCAGCCAACGAAACTTTTTTAGGCTGATTTCTTTAACAAATTCAGGAAATTATGCTCAATTATGGTTCCATAATACATCAGAATTCTTTCTTTTAGTTTTTCTAAAATTTTCTTGCCCAGGTCAATTTTATGAGTGAGTATTCATATTCTACTTTTCAAGACCTTTCCAACGCCTTCTTCCATGCTCAATTATGAGTCTTGAGTAGGAAGTTATGGTTATTTTCAAATTGTCCTTCCTGGGAGGTAATCTTTGTACATTTGTTCTTCTTCTTCAGAGTTGAATTGGCTCTTGGACCCATATTGGATCCTCTCTTCAGGTTCACAGGTCCTTTTTACTTTTTTGGTTGCATGTTTGTACAAATAGGAACCCCACGAACTCCTTCTCTAAGCCCTTTTCGTCTTTAAAACAATTTTTGGGCACTAACCCTTTTTCTTCAGCTCTCAATCTCATGTGACCATGGCTATGACCAAGTACTTAGCTGAAAAGAGCTTATCTGTAGCTTTGAGACTTCGAGGCTTCAGAGCTTCGGGACTTCGGGGCTCCGGAACTTTGGGATTCAGAGGTTTTCATAGCATCACACTTTACTTCTCCCGAACTCCAAACTAGTGAACTCCCAAAGAGACTCTCTGGAGATTCGCGCTTCAGATTTCCTTATACCATTACACCTTAATTCTCCTGAATGTTGAATTACTACATTATCAGGCTATCACTTCAGTGTTTCATTACTATGGCACTCCACTATTTTGAGCTTCGAAATTTTGGACCACACCACACGCTATGTTCCCCGAATGCCAAACTGGTGAACTTCCAGAGAAGATCTCTGGAGCTTCGTGCTTCAGAGGTTCTTGCAACAACATACTCCAATTTCCATGAATGTCGAATCTCTGAAATTCTGAAGTCTTATTGGCAACTATACACCAAGGGGTGATCCATAGCAAAAATATGGAGATGACATGTGGCTCAATCGATGGGTGACATGTGTTAAGCTCCAATTGGTACCACGGGTTTGTGAAAAACATGAAACAGGATTGCACATGGCACACCTAATATGGGTCCACATCACACTAGGTGACATCGGCATGCCACATCACTTTGGTGCTCTGGGATTTCAAAACTTTGGACTTCGAAATATTTCACACCAAAATACTTTAAAACTCTCGAGTGTCGAATTTTCTAACATGCGCTATCTGGAGGCTCAGGTCTTTGGAGCTTCGAAACTTTAGTCTTTGGAGGTTTCTTCTACAACACACCTCAAAACTCTTAAGCGTTGAACTTCTAAACTCTCGAAAACCAAACTTTCGAACTCTCGAACAGTTGCTTCCCAAAACTTCGAGACTCCGACGCTTCAGGACTTAGAAACTTTCCATATCAAAACAACTTTTCACCCACAATCCTCCTGAAGGTTGAATACTTAATAATATATAGACATGTGTCCCAGACAATGTATGGTCCTTATTTACTCTGATACTTCGAAGCTTCGGGGCTTCGAGGAACTCTCAAAAAAACACTACAAATTTTCCAAACACTGAATTAGCGAATAATCGCTAATATGTGGGCACGTGTCCCCAAACATGAATGGTCCTGATTTACTCTGGAGTTCAGGACTTTGGGAGATTTTATTCCTGGTAGCTTAAGGACTCACTTCTCCAAGAGTGTCAAACCTCTGAACTGCCATGAGATTCACGGATCGCACCCCCTCACACGCATATCTAACGGTTGGGATCTGATCTTCTCCATTATGATTCACCTCCTGATATGTGCTTGATCCAATGGCCTAGATATGTCCTTAGAAATATCCAATGGTTAAGTACTCATCTTAGTGATCTACGGTGTATATTCACTACGGGACTTCGGAGCTTCGGGGTTTGTACCTCCTTTTTGTCAAATACTTAAAAATTGTCGAAGCAATGAAGTCTGAAGGAATTGAGGGATTAACGGTCGTTCCCCTTTCCCAGATCTAATGACTGTGAAGGATTCGGTCCCCTCCCGAACAAATCCCATCCATTCTCCTTCTCACAAAGAGAGAGATTTCTCTTCTCTAAGTTTTAAAATTAAGTAAATTGCCTACGCACTCCTTGTGCTTCAAATTCGACCCATCCCAGGTCGAAATTTACTTGAAAAAATATTAAATTATGAAATGTTCACCACTTGGACGATTTCTTAAAATTTTCCAAGAATTTTAACAACAGAAATTGGGGATTTTTCCCAATTCTACACAAGCGACTCAATCAACTTGTTCGGCCCATCAATGTTTAGTGTTGGAAATTGGGGCTCTGATACCAAATTGTAAATACCTAGCCATAGACATGTTGGGTTATGCCACACAGAAACTCTTGTGGAAC
>JASDQU010440159.1:19187-43928 GCA_032191745.1 Picea mariana | reverse complement strand
AGACAAACACATTTTGTGAATACATAGGTTCATGCGGAAATAAAAGTAAACATATACATGCAACATACACAGGCAATACCCATAAATATAAACACATGTATAAGTACACAACATGTAAATTAACACACAAGTGATACTTATCTTTGATAGAAGACCACCACATGTGTGTAGACCTTCCACAATCCTCCCAGCCTTAGACCACGCTACTCAGAACTCTCAACAGTGGGTCACCCCCGATCTAGGACTAAACTCCACCCAGGTAAAGAGATTTCTAACCAGGTTGAAGCTACACAGTCAATAGGAAGGATTTCTTCCTAGGAGCCAACTTAAACTAAAAACCTAGAGCCTCTCATTCCCCACATGTCATTCCCACCCCAGGAAGTGTGCCCCTTATCTTCTCAATAGTCCTTTGGCTACCCCACTTCCCTTCCAGGGCTTCAGCAACAGGACAGATGGGAAATCTCATAGCATTGTAGCTATTGTTGGTCTCCCTCAGGAAATCACTTTCCCCAGCAATTCTCTCACCTAGAGAGAGTTGTTCATGGGCCTGAAAACCTACCTCTTCAATCCCATGGGCCTAAAAACCCATTTCTTCAGTTCAGTGCTTAAGTCAACCAGTTACAGGTAATATTGAAGACAGCAGCATCATTTATCTAATGCATAGGTGATGGAAGCAACCGCATTCAGGGCATGGAAAAGATGTTTCTCATAACAGAAAGGTACAACACTGGATAAGGTAGGTACAGGTGCGTTGTGCATCCTAGCATGGATACGATTTACTGTTGATAACAGGAAAGTATGGGGTATCTCTAGAGTGTGTGCAGGCTCTAGAGGTAAGGCTAATGGAGGGAATGGATGAGTGTGTGAATGGCTCAGTGAGTGTGAAATGGAATAATTCCCCCCACCTTTATTTTCATGTGCCCTTGATGACACATGGCTCTCAAGGAGCTCATTTCTCTCCACTTGTGATTCATTCTCTTTCCCATAAGAACTTAGTATAAAATAATTACCCTTACCATAGTCTTTAGGAAGAATATTATTATTTCCTTTGGAAATAATCCCTCTAGATTATCCCCTTTCCTAGGCTCTTATCCCCCCCCCCTTCCCTTCATATTGGAGTTTAGTCCCCCATACTCTTTTATCATGGTTGGTCTACATGCATTGATGTATTATATTAATGATATGAGTGTTTTCATATACAAAAATAGGCTAATTATCTTGTTGGCCCTTGACCAAGTTTTGAGGATTCTTGGTCATGTTTGACCTAATTTTGGGACTTTGACAAGTTGTCGAAGGTGGAGCACAAGACGAAGTGGATATTGTGGGATATCGACCCTTTTTAGGGCCCTTTTTGGGATTCGAGATTATGTAATGGGTATGGGATGATGTCCCATGGGTTTACCCATGATTAGGCCTATTTTGTAATGTATAAATAAGTAGCTAAGTGATGTAAGGGAGAGAGAGACCTAGTAGGCCGATGTGTTAAGTGCTAGAGTTCGATCTATGTGAACAAGAGTTGTAAGAGTTTTGTTCATACTGTGTGAGGATTGCAAGGCTAGTGCAAGTAACTGTAAGAGACCGTGTGAAGCCTTGGTGTTGTACCCTAGCTAGAAGAAGGAGGATCTGGCAGAGTGCGCACAGATCTCTTTTCTTCTGCAGAGTAGAACTTGGATGCTATGTGCCTGTAAGAAGCTTGAACAAAGATAATAAAGAAGAGAAGAGTTGGTGGACGTATCCCCAGGGTGGGGGTGAACCACGCACATGTTGTGTTGATATGTTTTGTGTGATGTATTGATGTGTTTATGTGTTTACTTGCTTAGTGCTTTAATACAGATGAATGATAGATAGATCTGTTGATGCTTAGTGCTTATAAATATGGGTGGATGTTAGATTTGACTTATGTACACATGCTTAGTGCTTAAGTACCTTAGATCTGAATGAATATTGTGATACTTTGTAATTAGGGCTTAAATGCACTGTAACTAAAAGTGTATATTGATGAATGTTAACTGTTGAGTGCTCTGTTAAGTGTTAGAATCACATATATGTGTCCCAGATAAGGTTGCAGGCATTTGAGTCCTGCAACCACCCCTGCCTCTACCTCAGGTGAGACTTCATTTGCTTCACAGGTGTTGCCGAAAGGGCTAGTGGTTAGGGTTTTGTTGGTGCATTGTTGTAGCATTGAACCCTGTGTCTGCCCCTGTTCCAACAAATGGTTTCGTTGACGGGACCTGAAACTATGATTGTTGGGAACTAAGGAAGAAGAAGCTTTGTGCAAATATCCAACCTGAAACTGTGATTGTTGGGAACTGAGGAAGCATAATCTTTGTGCAAAGATCTGGCCTGAAACTATGATTGTTGGGAACTGAGGAAAAAGAAGCTTTGTGAGAAGATCTGAACTGAAAAAGAGAAAATCTTTGTGCATAGAACTGTTGTCCTAATACATAGCACTACTCGATCTGTGGAGCTCTGTGCCAAGAGGAAGGTTCAGATCTGAAGAAAAGAGGTAAGATATGGGAGCTTTGTGCTCTTATAAAGGTGAAAATGATACTAAAGAGGTAAGACTTGTAAGCTTTGTGCTCTATAGAAGTAAGATAAGTGTAAATTTTTGTTTCTAGAGTATGAATCTAGGTATGTTTGATAAGATTTGTCCTAGCTTGAAAACTAGGGCACTGATAGAAGAAAGAAGATTTGATATGAGTATATATGATAAGAATAGTGAGAGATATGTTATACCTATGCATAGAGAGAATGTTTGGACTAACAAATGGATGCAACACCCTAGAAAGAATTTGTTTCAGGTTAGCTACCATTATCCTCATGTGCAGTATAGGAGAGGTTGGGGATCATTTAAAAGAAAGAGAGGATTAACCCTTTGTTACAGTTGCAGAAAACTAGGAAATCTTGCTAAGGAATGCCCTGGAAGAAGACCTAGTTGCCTCTGTTGCAAATCTATGGACCATGAAGTACTGGATTTCCCTAGAATGATTGTTAAGGTTGAAAGGATGAATATGAGAAAAGAAGACCACAAGAAAGGTCAAGCAACTAAGATTATGGAAGAACCCCAAAAAGAATCAGAAAAAGTATTGCTACAGATGAAAGAAACCCTGAATGACCACCGACATATTAGTTTATCAGAGATCTTCAAAGAAAAAGAGTCCATTGAAACAAGAATAGGATACTTCAACATTGATTGTGTTTTGGATGGGGAAATACAAGTGAATATCATGACGGAAATAACTTGGGAAATTTTAGGGGAGCCTGTTTTAATTCCTTCATTGGGAGGAATAGGATTATTCAGAGGAAATTTGATAACCCTATGTGGAAAACTCACCCGGATATCTATGAGTGCTCATGGAACTTCGAAAGAGGAAGAATTTGAAGTTGTTAAGTTTATTGAGAACAACGCTCCATTTGCTATGTTATTAGGAAAACCTTGGATTGAAGGAGATTAGGCTAGAAGGAAAGAAGAAGAAGTCTTAGAACAAAAGAAACAAGAGTTAAAAGATTTCATGACTAAGAGGATCACACACTTTATTGAAGAATAGGAGAACCGAGTGAAGCTATTTAAAACCAGAGACTTGGATGTTGAAGTGGGAAGAACACTAGAAGACCTATAGAAGACTGAAGTACCTATTCCAGATACAGATGAAGTATTACCCCTGATTTCTAGGAAAGACTCTCAACAGCGCAAAGTTACTCTGCCAAAAGAAGACAAGAATCATAATGAAAAAAGGAATTATGAGACAAAGCTCACCAGAAAGAAGGCTAGAAAACTAAGTAAGAAGAGAGCTAAGATAAAAAAGTTACAGAAGGTTCTAGAGGGAACTTCGGAGAAGGAAAATTTGCAAAATTGGAACTTCATCGGGATATCAGAACTGCATCACATGGCACTTCACCATGGCGAAGCAATATAGTCATTGGGAACAGTATAACCATTCGACCAATCGCTCGAACGGGTAGAAAGTAATTTATGGTCAGAAAGTTTTCCACCAGACCATTGGGACCGTGCCATAGCAGACAGAACTAAGTTAATGAAGGCTTCTCACTCATTGCAAGAGATCTATTGCCAAGTTATCTATTTATCTCGTTGCGCCATGCAACGAGAACACTTTTTCCAACCATGACTATCTGAGCCCGCAGAATAGTTGATTTCACACTGTGATCATTGCACTATTGATATCCATCCTGTTGCATTGAGAAGTTACTCTTTGAATCCGAGATATTCAACCACGAGTGTGTATGTCCGAAGAAGTTAGCGCACTTGAAGAGTCTATGAAGGAAGTACTCTTCAACCTCATGAATAAGAGAGTCATTTCTGAAAGAGTGATTTATCTGGGTGTACAAGCGTCATCGACGAGACGAGTGCAAGCCTCTTCGTCGACTGCTCATGGAGCTAGACCATCCCGACCATCAGCGAAAAAGAGAAACAAACACAGAGATGACCTAGAAAATACGAAGTTGATCCCGACCATATTGCCCGACTAAATCCCACCTCTGGTCGGCGCAGTGATTCATGATAGTGTGCCAACAGATTTGAGGTACACCATGGTTACTACATACCTCCAGAAGGGATACGCGCAGTTCGAGCGCAGCAGGACAAGATCGTATCATTGAAGTTCAGTGACTTCAACCTCAGAGATCACAAGAACTATAGTATGCTTGCCCCATATAAATACCTAACCAAGATGAAGGGGAAGAACTCAAAGATAATCCTCCAGCCATGGACGATGAACTTCACGCAGTCCACCCTGTTAAATGTAATGAAAATCCCACACTTCGAAAGGCACCAGGAATTCAACGCCTGTGTCAAGCTACCCCTTTCATGTTACCATGGCATCTATTTATGGCTATACCTCGGTATCACAGTTGATCCAACATTGATCCATAGGATCACCAGATTAAGTATGCAAGGACCCGACCCGTGAGAGTTCTATCCAGGAAAAGCCACATCTCGTGCACTAGCACAAGAGATCAAGGATACATATGGCGATGTTGAAAAGGGGACAAGAGGATACAAGGTAACCTCCATCCAGAATGATGCAATGAGCCTAGCCTATCAGTTAATAGTTGGAAAGTTAGTAAGGAAGAACCGACCCATGCAGGTCATAGGATTTGTCATTGACCTTATAGGGAAGTGTGTGGAAGGTCTACATATGAACTGGGTGAAGTACCTAGTTAATCAGTTGGAACTAGACTATCGCAAAGCACAGGATCAGGGCTACAAGTCTCACTTTAGCTGGATCCTTATCCTCATCGCCTTTGTTGCCTGGGAGATGCTGGAAGGTGAGACCTTTATGGATATTGAACCATTCGAGCCGCTTGCTGCGAAGTTCACCACACTCTGGTACTTGAGTGATATGAATAAATAGTGGCAGTTGAACATTGTTTTTCACACATATTACCTTCAGTTGAAGAGAGACATCAAAGTTGAACCTCGCATGACTCTGAACACCCTATAGAGGTTCTAACCCATGATGAATTTCTACGCAGATCGACACTTCATCTACATTACAGCACAAGCCAATGAACATAAGGAGTAGCTTCAGTCATACTACAAACTCGCAGAAGAGAACCTTGAGGAGATCACTAAGGATTGGTCTGTAGACCTCCTTATCCCCACTGACCCTGCAAAGATGTATGGCCCTAAATTGGACAGCCCGGAGGCCACCCACAAAGAAAAAAACACACCCGGCACCAGAAGAAGGAAGAAGACTGAAGAGGTCCAAGACTTAAGCAGCGCCTCAGGCAAGAATGCTTCAGTATCACCTGACCGAGGGGGTGATGACAAAGTAGAAGAGATAGATGGAAAAGGATATGAATAGAAGCAAGGTGAAGTAACACCGCCCAGAGATGAGGTTGATCCCCTGAAGAAGAGGAAGGTTTCTCCCCTGAAACCTTCTTCTCGAAAGAAATCTAGAGCCACCATGACCAAGATGAAGACTGTGCTCACTAACGATGATTTTGACTTCATCATAGCAGCCCTAAATGACGCTTGGCTGGAAATCATGGAGAAACAAGAATCTAAGTAGGAAGGAATGTACGACATAATTAAGGTCAACCTCCGAGGGGTGCAACAGGCCCTTCAGCCCAGTCGTGCAGTGTCCATTGCACCCCTACCATTAGGAGAACCAGAGTTGGGAGATGAGCCAACCCAACTCCACCGACTAGCTGATGTGGTCAAAGCTTGCCTTTGTCGTGCACAAGAAGAAACAGAACAAGCCACCCAAGCCTTAAAGCAAGTGCAAGGAGTACTCATAGAACAATGTTGACTTGCAGAACAGGATAAGGTTTCTCTCCAGGCAAAGTTTGAAGAAGAGAAAGCACAGATGCAACAAGAAAAAGAACAGTTGCTTGCAGAGAAACTCAAAGTGAAAGAAGTAGTCAACAGAGCAATCCACTCTGTGGCATGATGCGAACCACAAGAAAAATACCGAGTCATGCATCAAGTAGAGTAGCTCGTAGAATCTATCCAACAGCTACAGCAATGAATGGAAAACTTAGAGATCTGCACCATACCCGACACCCCGCAAGTTGTAAGGGATCAAAGAGAAGCAACTGCTCGAAGCGCAGTTGAAAGAAACAAAGTCCTTGCCATGGAATGCAAGAAACTAAGTGATCACAGTGCCTAGTTGTATGAGGGAATCACTGAGAATCCATAATTGAAGGCACTGGACTCACAGCTATAGGAAGAGAAGCAGCAAGCAGAGACAATACGGGCACAGTTGAAGCCCCTGTCAGCTGTGGAAAGAATGAAGTGATCCCAAGAGCATCGCACTACCTAGTAGCATGTCCACACTATTTAGAGTAGAGTTATGGAAGTAAATCAGAGGCTCTAACTTGTACAGGATGAGGCTTACCAACTATTCACGGTTATCGAAGGCCAAGGAACGGAAGTGGAGCAAGTCATCACTACAGTTGAATAATGCCTAGAGGGACCTATCAACAAAGTAGTCATACAAGAGTTCGTTGAATAGGAGGTTGTGGAATAGCAACAAGTCGAAGCAACTCAAGCCAAGCTCAAGGATTTTGAAGCAGAACTAGTTAGATCAAAGTGACTCGGGATGAGTCACAGGTGAGTGTTGGGGATCTGTTGGCCCTTAACCAAGTCTTGAGGATTCTTGGTCATGTTTGACCTAATTTTGGGACTTCGATAGGCTGTCGAAGGCAGAGTGCAATACAAAGTGGATATTGTGAGATCTTGGCCCCTTTTAGGGCCCTTTTTGGGATTATGGATTATGTAATGGGTATCGGATGATGGCCCATGGGTTTACCCATGATTAGGCCTATTTTGTAATGTATAAATAAGTAGTTAAGCGATGTAAGGGAGAGAGATACCTAGTAGGTCGGTGTGCTAAGTGCTAGAGTTCGATCTATGTGATCAAGAGTTGTAATAGCTTTGTGCATATTGTGTGAGGCTTGCAAGGCTAGTGAAAGTAACTATAAGAGAATATGTGAAGGCTTGGTGTTGTACCCTAGCTATAAGAAGGAGGATCTGGCAGAGTGTATGTAGATATCCTGTCCTCTGTGGAGTAGAACTTGGAAGCTATGTGCCTGTAAGAAGCTTGACCAAAGATAATAAAGAAGAGAATATTTGGTGGACGTAGCCCCAGGGTGGGGGTGAACCACGTACATGTTGTGTTGCTATGATTTGTATGATGTATTGATGTGTTTATGTGTTTACTTTCTTAGTGCTTTAATATAGATGAATGATAGATAGATATGTTGATGCTTAGTGCTTAATAATATGGGTGGATGTTAGATCTGACTTATGTACACATGCTTAGTGATTAAGTACCTTAGATATGAATGAATATTGTGATACTCTGTAATTAGGGTTTAATTGCGTTGTAACTAAGACTAGATATTAATGAATGTTAACTATTAAGTGCTTTTTTAAGTGTTAGAATCACAAATCTGTGTCCCAGCTAAGGTTGCAGACATCTGAGTCCTGCAACCACCCCTACCTCTACCTCGGGTGAGACTTCATCTATTTCGCAGGTGTTGCCGAAAGGACCAGTAGTTAGGGTTTTGTTGGTGCATTTTTGTAGCATTGAAACCTGGGTCTGGCCCTGTCCCAACATATCCTTTATCATCTAGGTTCTCCATCCTAATCGTCACATAAGACTTCTGGCTTATAATATCCTAGCCCACCAACCTATAAAACATATTCACATTTACAATATGGGGCTCAGTATTGGGGGTGTTACATTGAGCATGGAAACGAATGGATGGAAGAGGAGAGCCATTTCTAGATGGATGTAATAAATTTCCGATCATTCCAAGAGGGAATGGATTCTTGAGTGCATGTGAATTGATGGAAGTTTGGAAAGAAATTTCCAAATATGAGAATCCTTGGAATTTCCAGCAGGGATATTTCCTGACCAGTAGCACTGGAGACTTGGAGAGAAATGTAACATCATGAGGGACTGCATGGAAGAGAAATATGTTCATTTCTTTGGTTTGTGCAGGCTAAAGGGGAAAGAGAGATGGAAATTAGGATTTGATGTGTAGTTGGGAAACCTAAGAGCTAGTTAGCCAATTGTTGTGTGTTTTAGATTTGGCCTAGAACCTATCCTTGTGGATTCATATCCCTGGCTCAGGGGTGGCCTATAGTTGAGAGTAAATGAAAAGCAGTGTCTATGGTTGGGAGGAACAACCTTGTTCTACATCCAATTGGTGAATGTTTACTTGCAAAGAAAAGTGCTCGTTGTGTTTTTTTACAATGTATATTCCGCTATGTATTTAATTATCTCTAAGATGTATTTATGTGTGCATGATTGTTGTTTATTTGTTTTGCATGGCACACTATTTATTTATTTTATGTTGTATCATGGATATTGATTAATGCATGTGAGTCTTTCATGCTTCATTTTAAATTAATTATTATCAGAATTTGAAATCAGTTTTGAAGTGAGTTTTTGAGGTAGCGTGGAGAGTCTGTGGGTGGTTGGGTATGCTACAAAGAGTCGAAAAATGCACGGTCAAAACACCTCCAGTCGACTGTCAAGTTGGGTCAAATACCATTTGATCGCCAATGGACTGTCAAGTCGGGTCGAAACTATGGTCGCCCACTACAAAACATCATCAATGAAGAGGATTTTTGTATGTCCGTAAATCCGATGAAACACAACAGTAGTAACTCTTCAAACATCGGTTCAAATGATCCCATGAGCACTCATCAATCCAACTAAAGTCAATCCTCGTAGTCGGTACGGGTCCACGTTTTTGTATTTTACGTATATTCTGCAAAGATATGAAAGCATGATTTCCATGTCTATGATAGAAAGGATGATGATAAGGAATAGAAGGTTTTGTTCATTGATCAAGAGATATACTCACATCATTAATAAAATTACATCGTTGTGTGTATACCAACCACGAAGAAAGATTTATGGGGGACTAAACTCCACTCATTATGGAAAGGGAAGGGTCTAAGTGTCTAGGAATAGGGGCTAAGCTATAGGTCTTACCTCTATAGGAGTAATATTATATTATTATTTCCTAGAGGCTAAGGTTTGATATAACCATGTTGTCCTAAGTTCATGGGGAAAGGGAACGAGTGTTAAGTGGAGCTCATGCATCTTCAAGAAGAAATGTTTCAACCTGGGCGTATGCAGTTTTTAGGTGGGAAAGTCAGCTCGTTGGCGTTTCCTCTCACCATTCTGACCACTCTCACAATCCTAGCAATGGTCGCCACTCTGGAAGTAAGCCATACTCCCCACTGATGCACGCAGTGAGACTGAACATTCACGCAACTAGTCATTTCCTCCATCATCGATCTCAATAACTTATGAAACATATAAACCCATAAAGCTAATCATTTTTCCTGTGAAGCATAGCACGACTATGTAGTTTCTGAGCCATATCATGCCTTAGACTTTCCTGGTTCTACCCATGTGTTCTCTCGACTGGTGTGGATTTTTTTCATTACCAGAACCTTACCCAATTTATGTCGCGGAGGTTACCCGTTGGACTTAGGAGATGAATAGAAGAGGCAAGTTGTCAGGCATGTGAGCAACTCTCTCTAGGTGAGAGAGTGTGATGGGGAAGTGAGTTCTCTTGGAGGGAGTCCCATAGTAGCTACAGTACTCTGAGACTTTCGGTCCAGCCTTTTGTTGAAACACTGGAAGGGAGTTTGACAATCGATGGACTTGTGATATTGAAGGTGTACACTCCTAGGATGGAACAGGTGTGTGGGGAATGAGGGTCTGTGGGTTGTGGGTGTAAGTGGCTCCTAGGAGAAAATCCTTCATGTCAATCTATGTGAATTTCCTATTGTCCTTTCCAAGCCTAGGAATCCCTTGCCCGGTGGAGTTTAGTCCCAGCTAGGGGGTGACCAACTGTTGAGCGTGATGAGCAGTGTGGTCTAAGGCTGGGAGGTTCATGGAAGGTCTGCATGTAGTTGGTGGTAATATATTAAAATATAAGTACCCAATATATGTTCTCTGTATGATGTGTATTTTGAAATCAAGTTATAAAGTTATTAGAATTGACTGTATATATTGCATGTATGTTTTAATATTTTTTTCGCACGAATAGGTGTATGAACAGGAAGCTATATCTTTTAAATTGCATTATATTGATATGTATGTAAATATATATTGGTAACAGATGTTATCTCTATTTATTCTTGTTAAGTTTTACATGTGAATATTTCCGCAAAGTTATTTGGTGGCATGGCCCAGTCTTTTGGTTTAAGGCCGTAAACGGTCACAAAATGGTATCATGGCAAAAAGATGTTTCCATTGTGGTGTTTCCCATCCTGTTGGGTGGAGATTTGGGGACGTTACAAAATGTTATCAGATCCATGGTTTCAACAGTGATCCTGGATGGGCCTGGAAAGTGGAATTTGAAGAAAAGGTTTCGGAAATGAATTGTTGTCGAAATGGACAAAATTGAAGTTCAGAGCCCAGTTTTCAACATTGAGCCTGAATTAAGCCCTATAAGTGGTTATGGAATCAAAATCTCAAAGAAAAAAAAAATCAAGAGGGACAAAAATTGAATTTCAAAGCATTCCAAAGTGTCAAGAGAACACCTTGGTCGTGTTTGGAAGCTCAAGAGGTATAGCGGTTCAAGAAATATAGCAGAGAAAAGATACTATAGTAACTGTGGGTTTGGAACTGCAAGGTTTGAAGTTGGGTCGTGAGATCTGTTTAAGAGAAGGAGGATCCTTCACAACCGTCAAATCTGGAGAAAGGTGCATGAGGATTAACCCCTAAGTCCTTTCAAATTCGTGACTTCAATGAATTTTATGTGTTATAGAGAAAAAAAGGGGCCGAAGCCCGAAGTTCCGAAGTCCCAGAGTGGATCTACGTCGTAGATTCGGGGAGAAAATATTGATCGTTGGATCGGTCAAAGACAAATCAGAACCGTTAGGTCAAGTCAAGAGAAATAGGTAAGGCTCTATAGTGAAAAAAATTCTCAGTTGCTAGGTATGCGCGCAAGTGATTGTGATCCATAGATCTCACAACAGTTCAGGAGATCAACGTTAAGGAGAAACAGGGTGTGCTAATGTGAAAATATTTCGAAACCCCGAAGCTCGAAGTTCCGAAGCCGAAGAGACGAAGTGATGTGGCATGATGACATTACCCTAGGTGATGTGGACTTCCCTAGTCCTTCCATGTGTCACCACATTAAATAATGATAGTTGTACTATGTGGACCCCACGAAAGGTTAAGAAGTTCGAGAGTTCAGCGTTCGGAATATTTGAGGTGTGAAAGTGTAAAATATTTTGAAGTCCTAGAACTCCCAAAGTCCCAAAGTGACATGACTTGTTGATGTCACCTAAGATGATGTGGACACATGAGATGCATGCCACATTTCATTGAGTTATCTACCCTTCAAATATCAATTATGCCAGTTAGAACGTGACATGTGTCACCCACCTAATGGGGCCACGTGTCTGCTTCTAATATTTTTCCACGTGGCACTTTCCTTGAGTATGATCGGTGGTACCCCTGATGGATTTTACAAAGTAGCTAAACTTGGTCAAGAATTGTTAAAGTTTGAAGACTCCCGAATCTCCGAAGAGTGGATTAAATCCTCATTGTTTATTGAGGAGGGACACGTGGCAGTATATCTCTTATTTCATAGAATTGGTACTTCGGAGGATTCAAGGCATAGATAGTTAATTTCGGGGACTTCCAAAGGCTTGAAGGTTGAAGTCCATCTCGACCATTGATCGGGAGAGGGTAGGTGGAAACATATGCAGCAGCCCAAAGACTTGGTAATCTGGAAGGATTGAGAGTGTGGACAGTCTAGAACTTTCGAAGCCCGGAGTCCCGAAGTTGATCATGGTCGTTGGTTAGTGGTAAGGCACAGTCTGTGGATTCATTTTTTGTGAGTTCAATGGTCTGAAACTCCAGCAGAACTGTAGAGCATTACTTTGAAAAATCTCAGAGCCAGAGTTCCATAATAGATCTCAGTCATTGGATGTTAGGAAGTCATGGACTGTCGATCCACCATTTTTCGTGAGTTCTCCAAATTCGGTGCTCCAGGGAATTAGAGGTTTGGAGTTGCGAGAACCCCCGAAGCCTGAAGTTTCAAGGCTCCAGATAATTGCCCAACTAATATCACTTGGTCAAAGTTGTGGTCACATGTGAGTTGAGGGCTGAAGAAAAGGGGCTAGCGCCTGAAAATTGTTGCACAATAGAGCTGGGATTAGAGATAGAAGCCTGAGAGGTTCTTGATCGACCAACACCCGCTGAAAATGGAGTCTGATATTATTTTTGTTGAATCATATTGTTTAAGCTAATCTCGAGAATTATTAAGTCTAATAGCATGGCAAAAACTCGGTTGACTGCACATTTTGTAGAGTTACCAATTGACGAAACTGAACCGAATTGTTCCATAGTGCAGAGAAATAGAGGAGGCACAGGACGCTTATAGTTCAAAGAATGAAGTTAGAGGAATGGATTTCCATTTTGTATTTGAAGGGAAAAACTCCAATGGGCATGGAGAAGAAATAGATGAAGGAGTAAGCATGATGAAAATCATTAAGAATTTTCAAAAAGATGTCCAAATTCACCAGGCAGATAACAAAAGGCTTATAAGAGCCAGGGAGAAACAGGGAGACTTCAATATGAAGTTGATGCAGAGCCTGGAAAGAATTGAAAATAAATTGGATAAGGATAGTGTATCTAGTAAATCGAGAAGTCATGAGACCCCTGATGAAGGAAATAAGAGGAATAAGTGATAGCATACATCACCAGCACTCCCTAAGGCATTCCAAAAAGAGGACGCACAGCAGTTCAAGTCCATCTCCTACCATAAAGCATAGGAGATATGAAGTGGATGAACTGAAGGGTGAAATGAATAATATCAAACCTCCTAATTTTGATGGAGAGCACAAGAAAGATAAATATGTTGAGGCATGGTTGTTGGGCATGAGGAAATATTTCCATCTGCAGAATTACTCTTCTCATGCAAAAGGGATAATTTCCATCTATCAACTAAAAGGAAAGGAATCCATATGGTGGGATCATCTTGTGCAAGTGCAATACATCATAGAGAACAATGTTACATGGACGGAATTCAAGAGGCATTTTGAAAAGAAGTACTTAACTAAGAGTTATTATGACAAGAAAATGAAAGAGTTCTTTGAACTCAAGCTGGGAAGTGTGTCCATTGATGAGTATGAAAGAAGATTCATGGAGCTCTTGAAGTATGTTCCCTTCATCAAGGACAATACAGTTAATATTCAAAGATATCTGAGTGGTCTGCCATCTTTCATCAATGACAAGATCCAGTATGATGATCCTAAAACTGTGGAAGAAACCATAAGGAGAGAAAATTTATTATTTGATCATCAAAAAGGGAAACCTATTTTCTAGAAGGCTTGGGAAGACAAGAAGAAGTTTAAAAGGGAGCAAAGTCAGAAGGGTAACAATCCACCCTTTTTCATAACCTCAAAGACAGCCAGTTTTGAGAGAGCTCGAGATGGTTGAAGTAGGTGGGAAAAGGCCAAGGAAGACACCTATGTAATGTTGGGTTTGCAAAGGAGATCATAGGTATATATATTTTCCTCAGAGAAGTGACAAGGTGAAAACTTTTCACAATGTTCAGCAAGCAGAAATGGTAGAGGACATGGGCATAAGAGTACCAAGGATCTATGCATCCCTGGACAACAAGCAAGATGAGTTTCAATCACACATGATTGAAGTCGAAGGTATGATAAATAACCATGCCCTTACTATATTAATTGATTTGGGGGCTAGTCATATCTATGTAGATCCTAAGATAGTGGAAAGATTTCAATTGCCAAGAATCAAGCATGGGAAATCTTGGTTGGTGCAGCTAGCTACACGAGCCAAGAGAAAGGTTGTTGAGTTGGTTAAATCATGTTCAATGGGCATGAATGGACTAAGTACCAAGGAAGATTTGAAAATCTTTCCTTTGGGATGATATAATTTCCTAATTGGTATGGGTTGGTTGGACCAACACCACGCCATATTAGACTGTCATAACAAAGCATTCACTTGCTTGGATGAGGAAGTAAATCGGAGAGAAATCCAAGAAATTCCCAGGGCAGTTACTATCCAGGAAATCTCAGAAATGTAGCTAAAGAAGTGTTACAGGAAGGGTTGTCAAATATTTGCAGCCCATATGGAGGAAGCATCTAAGGATAAGGTGCCAAATCTGGAGGATCATGCAGTCTTGGAAGATTTTTAAGATGTGTTCAAGGAGGTTACCAAGACTACCTCCAAAGAGAGATATTTATTTCTCTATTAATTTAATGCCTAGAGAATCTCCAGTATCAAAAACTCCTTACAGAATGAGTACACCAGAACTGAAGGAATTGCAAATGCAGTTTGAAGAGCTTCTGAAGAAGGGGTATATACACCCAAGTGTGTCACCTTGGGGTGCCCCAATACTTTTCATGAAGAAGAAAGATGGGAAATTGATATTGTGCATCGATTTCAAAAAGTTGAACAAAGTGACTATAAAGAACAAGTATCCTCTACCAAGGATTGATGATCTCTTCCATCAGTTGAAGGATGCTAGGATATTTTCAAAGATAGATCTCAGGTTGGGATACCATCAAGTAAGGATTAGAGAGGAAGACATCATCAAGACCGCCTTCAGAACAAGGTATGGTCATTATGAGTTCAGAGTGGTGCCATTTGGGTTATCAAATGCCCTATTTGTTTTCATGTGCTTAATGAATGGCATTTTTCGAGAATATTTAGACAAGTTTGTCATTGTATTTTTGGATGAAATCCTTGTATATTCCAAGTCCTAAGAAGAGCATGAGCATCATTTGAGGATGGTGTTTCAAGTGCTAAGAGAGCATTAGTTGTATGCCAAATTGAGAAAGTGCTCATTTTATCAAAACAGAATTCATTATTTGGGACATATCATATCTGAAGGAGGGATACCAGTGGATCTTGAAAAGATTGAGGCCATTAAAGGGTGGAAAGCACCTAAAAATGTGACAGAAGTCACATCCTTCATGGGGCTATTTGGCTACTATAGAAGGTTCATTGTAGGGTTTTCAAGAATAGCTCACCCCATCACTTCCTTGCAAAGGAAGGGGAAGAAGTTTCAATGGACAGAAGAATGTGAAAAGATCTTCCATCAATTGAAGCAGTTGTTAACTAGTGCTCCAATTCTGAAGATTGCAGATCCGAATGAAGATTTTGTGGTTTGCACGTATGCATGAAAAGAAGGACTAGGAGGAGTCCTTAATCAGAAAGGATTTGTGATATGTTTCGAGTCCAAAAAATTAAAAGAGGATGAAAGGCTCTATGCCACTCATGATTTGGAGTTGGCAGCCATAGTGCACGCCTTGAAGAAGTGGAGGCACTACCTCATGGGAAAGAGGTTTGAGATCATGACAGACCATAATGGTCTGAAGTATTTGTTTGATCAGCCTACATTGAATCTCAGGCAGAGAAGATGGTTGGAATTCCTTTGTGAATATGACTTTGATATCAAGCACATCAAAGGAAAGGAGAACAAAGTGGATGATGCACTCAGTAGGAGAGTGCATGAACTACATGCTACATCCATTAGCATGTATCAAACGGATCTTAAAGGAAGAATTTTTGAGGCTGCAAAAGTTGATTGCAGTACATGGAATTGGTAACTAAATTGCAACAAGGTAAAATGCAGCAGAAAGCTTAAGATTATGAATTGGAAATTGATGGAATTCTCTTGTACAAAAATAGAGTTTATGTACCAAATTCTCTGAAATTGAGGAGTCTAATTTTAAAACAAATTCATAATGTTCCTTATGTTGGGCACTCGGGATATCAGAAAATAGTTTCAGCAGTCAAGATCCATTACCATTAGCCAGGTATGAAGAAATAAATTTCAAAGTACATTGCTAGATGTATGGAGTGTCAAAGGTTCAAAGCTGAGCATAGACACCCAATTGGGTTGCTACTACCATTAACCATCCCGGAGTGGAAATGGGAAGTGGTGACAATGGATTTCATCACATGATTACCCAGAACAAACAAGCAACATGATTCTATCATGGTGGTGGTAGATAAGCTCATGAAGGAGGCCAATTTTATTTCACTGAAGACTACTCACAAGGAAACTAATGTTGTTGATATTTATATGAGGGAAGTAGCACGCTTTCATGGAATACCCAAGAAAATTGTGTCTAATAGATACCCGAAGTTTACCTCAAAGCTTTGGAGAGGATTATTAAAGGGGTTCAGAACGAACCTGAACTTCATCACAGCTTATCATCCTGATTATGATAGACAAACAGTAAGAGTAAATCAAGTGGTAGAAGATATCTTAAGAATGTATGTGATGGTCAAACCATTTAAATGCGAATATTATCTACACTTGGTAGAATTTTCCTACAACAATGGGTATCAAGCATCATTGAAGATGAGCCCATTTGAAGCACTTTATGACATAAAGTGCAACACCCCAGTAAGCTAGGACAACCCAACTGATAGGGAAGTCGTTGGGCCAGAGTGGCTCATGGAGATGGAAGAGAAATTGTTAAATATAAAGTTGAATTTGAAGGCTACCCAAGACAGGAAGAAAATCTATGAAAACAAAGGCAGAACCCACTGAGAGTTTGAAGTGAGTGATCATGTTTTCTTGAAGGTGAAAGCTAATAGAATTTCCCTGGAGCTAGGAAGTTGTTCCAAGTTGGCAGCCAGATAATGTGGATTGTTTGAAATTCTAGAAAGGATTGGACCAGTAGCTTATATGCTTGCATTGCCTACATCCATGACTATTCATAATGTATTTCATGTATCATTTCTCAAGAAGTATATACATGATGCTAATCATGTGATTGATTGGAATGTGATTTAGGTGGAGAAAGAAGGCGCTTTGCAAGTGCATCCTATGTGCATACTAAACCGGAAGAGAAAGCAACTCCATAATCGAGTCGTAAATCTTGTAAAGGTTCAGTGGACCTGGTACGGTCCTGAGGACGCAACATGGGAGCATGATGATGTTATGCGGGCAAAGTACCCACATATTTTTGAATATTTTGTAAATATTGGTGTTGTTGTGTAAATAAGTTGCACTGGGGACGATGCAAAAATAAGGGGAGGGGATTGTAACACCCCAAGGTCAAGCCCCTGTTGAATTGTAATTATGTTTATAGGGTAGTGAGCCAAGTGTTTATAAGCTAGAAGACTTATGTGTTTATTAGGCCAGAGAGCCCAGATGTTAAGTCCATTGAGCCTGATTTTGTATATGTAAATACTCACATCATTAATAAAATTACATCGTTGCATGAAGACCGACCACGAAGAAAGTGTTATGGGGGACTAAGCTCCACTAGTTAGGGAAAGGGAAGGGGATAAGTGTCTAGGAATAGGGGCTAAGCTAGAGGGATTACCTCTATAAGAGTAATATTATATTATTATTTCCTAAAGGCTAAAGTTTGATATAACCATGTTGTCCTAAATTCCTAGGGAAAGGGAGAGAGTGTTAAGTGGAGCTCATGCAGCTTCAGAAAGACATGTGTCAACCTGGGCACATGCAATTTTTAGGTGGGAAAGTCAGCTCGTTGGGGGCTCCTCTCACCATTCTTACCACTTTCACGATCCTGGCGATGGTCACCACTATGGAAGTAATCCATACTCCCCACTGATGCACACATTGATACTGAGCATTCACGCAACCATCCATTGCCTCCATAGTCGATCTCTGTAACTTTAGAAACCTATAAACCCATGAAGCTAATCATTTTTCTTGTGAATCATAGCACGACTATGTAGTGTCTCCGACATATCATGCCTTAGACTTTGTTGTTGCACCCACATTTTCTCTAGACTAGTGTGTCTTGTTTTCATTACCAGAACCTTGCCCAATTTATGTTGCGGAGGTTACCCATTGGACTTAGGAATTGAATAGAAAAGGTAGGTTTCCATACCTATGAGCAACTCTCTCCAGGTGAGAGAGTGTGTTGGGGAAGTGAGTTCTCCTGGAGGGAGTCCTGCAGTAGCTACAGTACTATGAGACTTCCGGTCCAGCCTATTGTTGAAACCCTGGAAGGGAGGTGGAAATTCGATGGACTTGTGATAGTGAAGGTGTACACTCCTGGGGTGGAACAGGTGTGTGGGGAATGAGGGTCTATGGGATGTGGGCGTAAGTGGTTCCTGGGAGAAACCCTTCCTTTGATTTGTGTGACTTTCCTATTGTCCTTGCCAATCCTAGGAATCCCTTGCCCGGTGGAGTTTAGTCCCGACTTGGGGGTGACCCACTGTTGAGCGTGATGAGCAGTGTGGTCTAAGTTTGGGAGGTTCGTGGAAGGTCTGCATGCAGTTGGTGTTCATCTATTAAAATATAAGTACCCAATCTATGTTCTTTGTATGATGTGTATTTTGAAATCAAGTTATAATGTTATTAGAATTGTCTGTATATATTGCATGTATGTTTTAATGTTGTTTCCGCACAAATAGTTGTATGAACATGATGTTATATTTGTTAATTTACATTAGATAGATATGTATGTAAATATATGTTGGTAATAGATGTTATCTCTATTTATTCTTGTTATGTTTTATATGTGAATGTTTCCACAAAGTTATTCGATGGCATGGTCTGGCCTGTTGGTTTAAGGCCAGGAACGGTCACAAAATGGTATCAGAGCAGAAAGATGTTTCCATTGTGGTGTTTCTCGGCATGTTGGGTGGAGGTCTGGGGATGTTACAGCTACCCACAGACCTTGGTTGCATGGGATGAAGTCACGTTGCACTATGGATATCTGAGGGTTGGAACTGAGACAGGAGTGCACATGATCAGGTATTGATGCATCGTAGGGAGTGGATGTCCTAGGGACATGTTGTACCTATTGAGAACTACCCAAAGACCTTGGTTGCATGCAGTGAAGTCATGTTTCACTATGGATATCCGAGGATGTATAGATTCGCATGTTCAACAGTCAATGGGTGTGAGCTCATGTGGTATCATACTTGGAGTCTGTGTCTCATGGAAGTGACACTTGGTTGCTAGAAACTTGGTATAGAAGGGAGAAAGGAGGCTCCAATACGATGCATAAAGGATCATTGAGGTTACAATAAGTGGCTATCGATGAGAAGGTTGTGGATGTGTTGAGAAATATGTTGTCAAGGATGAATTTCAAGTACTTCAGGGACAAGCTCGGTGTAGTCCCTCTTCAGAGGGAGTGATTCCTTCAGATATTATCACAGGGTAGTGAATGTCATGATAACATGTTGTAGCCATTAGAGAACTACCCACCGAACCTAGATGCATGTTGAAGATACAAGGTACCGATGTTATCACAGGGTACTAGATATCATGCATAAGATATCAAAGTTTTATGTGGGAAACTGGATAGTCTCATGATGACATATTGTAGCTATTGGAGAGCTACCCACCAGCCCTGGATGCATGTTGTGAAGTCACAAGGGTGCACGTGATGAGGTAAATATGCATTGCAATGTAGTGGATATCATGGGGACATGTTGTAGTTATTTGAGAACTACCCACATGGCTTGGATGCATTGGTTGTGAAGTCACAAGGGTGCACATGATGAAGTACATATGCATTGTGAGGTAATGGATGTCATAGTGACATGTTGAAGCTATTTGAGAGCTACCCATAGGTAATCTTCAAAGGTAATATTGGCATAATGGGAGTGTTGATGTTTGGGAAGCATCGGAAAGACATTATACTAGATTAATAATTAATAATATGATTATTAATTATTAAGAAATATGATTAATTATTAAGCAATATTATTAATGTAATAATATATTTATAATATACCCCGGATGGGCTGATAGTGGAAAACACACATCCAACGGAGCAGCCAGGAGAGAGACATCGTGGCATCAACCACATGATGGACATGTGCCTCCCCCTCCTTCCACCTTAATGCCTTTAAGATGACCTTGCATGAGACAGGGTGCCATTACTCTTAGTGCACCCTGCTCTACCTTGGCATCCCTTTGATGGACCAATGCCATTATTATGCTTTTACTCTGCGCATTTGTTTTTTCAATGAAACGCACCAACTCCTCAAATTTTATGAACTGTGCCAGGTGTTTTGGATGCCTCATTCTCTCTTGGCTTATTTCTCTAGAGCTCAGCCTCCTTCCCAGCATCTCTTTGGTCTGTTGTCGCTCACTACCAATAGTTTTCTCCCTTCTGGTGGTCCAGAGATGCCCAGGCCGAGAGGGAAGTCCAAACATGGTTCAGCATGGTAGCCCAGCTAACCATGTTTGGCCCTCCACCCCCCACCTGCACCCTCACACATTTCCTCCTCCTCGTCACCCACCTCGTCCTCCTCCCTGGCGCATTCGACTCATACTCCAACCAGCCTCCGACCTCTTTCATCATCATTTTCCTATAGGATGGAGTGGCTTGATTTCTTGGGGACCTCACTGGGATTCAACCCAAGACCTCTGGGAAATTCAGCCTCTACTTCACACCCAGTTCCATTTCCTCCTCCAAACTAACCGGCCCACTTGACCTCCCAGTCGCTTCAAGCCCTTCTTCTTTGTGCTCGTTCTCAAGATGATGGACTGGAAGCAAGCCAGAATTCACGTCAGCAGCCTTACTCATGAGTCGACTCTAGTGCTGACCTAGAATTTGAATTTCAAACAAGCCTCGCACTGTTGCAAGCCTTGGTCTTTGAATTGCGTCGGGACTTGGATGATATCCAGTTCCACCTGGAGATACTGGATGGCAACGCTTCATAATTCCTTCATTTTCTATTAGCATTGCAGGATGTCCACCACCCCCCAGGAAAAGAATCTCAAGCAGCAGGAGTTGCGACACCAATATTGGCACCAGCTCCCCCACTGGTGACTTTGAAGCACTACGCACCAGGCCAGGAGGAGAACATGCCACCAGCCCAGCCGAAGGATGCCATGCAATTGGATGGGACACCAATCAAGGAGGAATTGGCTCCTCTCAAGGACTCGACACTCAGTGTCTTACTCCCAGACGCATGGCCGCATTACAGCCCCACAACGTGATATGTGTAGGTGTCTTTTTCATTTTTCTATTTGTGTTAATGTGGTTTTGTCTCATGAAGGCCACCTTTATTAGATATTGTCTATGGCTATTACTGTTATGATGGGCACCTTTAGGGACCTGAATTTTGTGTTTTCTCAATGTCAGTAGAAACCTTTCTATGTCTGGCAGTTTAAGACTTAAACTCTGGAATGGTTTGGTTGGCTAAGTTGGTTTCCCCTTGGGGCAGCTCAGTGTTTACATCCTGGAACAACAGAAGTATTTTGTAATATTTGATTTTGACAGACTTTTATATAATCTTACTTATAAAAATATATATATATATTTATAATATAAAGTATAAATATATATAATAAAGTATAAATTATATTTATATTATATTTATAATATAATATAAAGTATAGATATATTTATTACTCAAGGGACGCATCTCTTCATGGATGGTAACCATGGTCACCATATGTTCTTTATATATAGAAAACTCATCATTGTAATAAGATATTCATTCACATACAATATCATCTCTTATGAAAATTGAACAATTTCCTCGTCCAAGGTCTGTTTGTGTTTGATATTCACCATGTCCTCAACCTGGTCGACCTCCTGTTGTGCTTACTTGGAACAGTTTTCCAGTAATATTTTCTTAGCCTCCCATGCATCAATTTCCTCTCTAGTGAAATCATGCAGGTGAGAGGATGACGCCTCCTTTACCACTCTATTTCATTTATCCTTCTACGCTTTGTCTCCTCTACTCCCTCACTTAGACATATATGTACTAAAATCATATCCTTCCATAGTCCCTCCTTAAGTCGACCTATGAACATGTACCCTCTCCCTATGCTAGTTGAAAATACCGATCCTAGCACTCCCAGCCATCCTTGACAGAGAATATTTCCCAACTCGAGATAACAGAGCTAAGCTCCTAAAACCAACACGAAGAACCCAAACCCAGATAACCCAGACACCTAGAATTCTTCCCTCCTAAACCCGAACACAGAACAAGCTACCCTATCTGACCCCAAATGTTGCTCAAACCATGGGCTTCTATCCAGATTATTTAACACCATGGTTCCTTCCATTGGTCTCTCACATATTCCATTCAAGCTTCCTAAAGACCTCTTAATAATCCTCCTGGAGATTACCCATCCATCATCTAGCCATGATATCCATAACACTACCTTCCTTGGCCATGATGTTCAAATTATCCTTGAGAATTTCCTTCATTTCCTTCCCACCATGGATCATAGCAATGGGAAACACTTCCTTGTACCTCCCACCTCATAGGTGACCTCGATTATTCATTTCACAAATCATGGGTACAAGGATAGATATATCCCCCTCCTTCCAAGACCATCGATGACACCCACCTCACCTATGAACATGCCATCTGTCACCTTCATGATCATTTCAAGATAGGTGGTGATCAGGTCTATTGCTTGTATTCTCGACATCTTGTCATTCGTCACCCCATCCAGGAAACAATTACTTCTTAAAATTAAGCATATTGTAAAATTGTCATTAATTAATATACAAGCCTTTCTTTTCCCAGATTTTTCGAAGAGTATTGATAAACAAATCAAAATTATGAGATTTAAAACACATTCCCTTCTTAATTATATTTTCAATGGTTGTACTTGTGTTTCAATTTGATTTCTGAACTGAAATTTATGGCTCTCTGAAATCAGCAGGTTTACCCCTTTTTGCACTTGTTTCACTAATACCCATAATCTCAAGGGCCAACTTCTTCCTCTTATAGAAAAAAATATAGTGAGAATAAACAAAAAAATTATATCGAGCATTGATAGTATTCGTAATTGTGAATACATGGAACCTCCCATATTTAGGATCTGATGCTCCATACATCTTCTACAACAATCTATATTTGACAACGTTTTCCTTTTGCATTTCCTCAAGACATAATTTTTGGCAAAAAATGGCTATCTCCCAAAAGGAGAAAAAATGGAAAAAAAAACCTCAATACAAAGTTGTTTGGATTCATGAGTAGGTAAAATTTGGACTAGATAAAATTTTCTATATTAGCGATCTAGGGTCCCTTTTACTCTCAAGATTTCAAAATCCCCAAAAATTGTTAGGGAATAGTGGATTTTTCTCTGTTTGGGCATCTCCACTCCAACTCCTTCAAAAATTTTCCAAAATCCCAAATGGGTATCTTCATGCTTACTTTTTTATCTACCTATAAAAATTTCACCTTAATATGGGTCTCGATTACTAAGCATGACCCTGATCTTCAAAACCCACTAATTTGTATTTTTCAGAAAATTGAATCAAAATTAACATATGGCTCTCACTGGAAATATCGTATCCCTCATCATTGCGAAAATACCCCTTCAATTTTATTTGAATCTGAGTTGAAATGTTCCTATTATGGCCAAAACAATTTTTTGGCTCCAGACTCATTTTTTTGTAAAGTTTTCTATTTTCTCCTTCATTTTCCTCCTTTTATTTATCCTCTTTCTCTTCTTCTCTCTTTCTCTCCTCTTCTCTTTCTCTTCTTCTCTCTTTTTCTTCTCTTCTATTTCTCTTCTCTTTCGCTTCTTCTCTTCTCTTCTTATCTTATCTCTTTTCTTTCTATTTCTTGTCTCTTTTCTTATTTATCAACAATTTCTTATCATTTCCCCCTCCCCGACATTTCGACACTAGAATATGTTTTCCTGTCCAATGTTTCAGTGTCCGAATTTATTTTCCTTTCCAATGTGTTGGCACAAGATTCACTTTCTTCATCAATGTTTCATTGTAAGATTTTCTTTCTTTGTCAACATTTTGAAGATTCACTTTTTTCACCTATATTTCGAAACAAGATTCACTTTATTCCCCCATGTTTCAATGCAAGATTCACTTTCTTCACCCACGTTTTGATGCAAGATTCACTTTACCACACACATTTCACTAACTTGGGAATATATTTCTTCATTGATGTTTTGCTGAAATATCTTCTTTCCTCGTCAACATTTCAGCATCAGGCTCTCTTTTCCTTTCCAAAACAATCCTTTATCGAGGGCTCCAAAAGAGGTTTCTTCATCGACACATTGTATGGGAAACTTCAAAATATCTTCATTTTCTAACACACATTGTATTGACGACTTGGAAACTTTTTGACATAGTCACTTTCTGAGTTTTCAAACTCGTGACTGTCACAGTTATCGCAAAAAATCCAAACTCAACCCTCTAAGGAAAAATCATCCATCTAGAGGCCAAATCGAACCCCCTAAAAAATCATCACACACAGATATATATATATATATATATATATATATATATATATATATATATATATATATATATATATA
>JASDQU010440158.1:54827-66178 GCA_032191745.1 Picea mariana | reverse complement strand
CCCTTCCTTCCACCCAAGAATATATGAGAGATAATAAAACTTTACATTAAATCATCACCATCAACCAATCATCACATAGAACCTGATAATGCTTCCTGAGACTTCTTCAATTTCTAAAATTCTTCAGTTATTGGAGTACTCTATCCTGTAGATAATATTACTCAATGTATTCTCTGAAAATCCTCCAATTTTCACTCCTTGAATCCTCCCCAAAAAGAGGTTATAGAAAGAATGGTAGAATTTATTCAATTCTGGTATGTTCAGAAGACCCAACTTTTACAGCATGCCCCATGCTCAATATTTAACATCTGATTTGGAAACTCACATACAAGAAACTAAAGTATTTACTCTTTCCAATGGAAGTGTTCCCACTTCATTTGGATTTTTTATGAATAAGTTATGATTTTTTTACTCGGAACACCTGTTTATTGACTAGCTTCAGGACTGGTCACAAACCCTATCTTTCACAGAGTGTATCTGCATAATTATACTGAATAAATAGATTAACTTTTTACCAGAGGTACCTTGATATTTATTATCAATACCATAACGTTTTCACCATCTAAATCATTGTATAAAAATAGTTATAGAAAAAATGGTAAGATGACCTGAAAATAACATACCTTAGAACACATCACCAAAAGAATTCATCCTCCCTTGAAATCTGGCCTTTTTTCTTCTTATTTCCTCTGAAATTCGACTTGTATCAAATGAATGTATAATGATGTTTATTTATACCATTTATGTCACTTCCTTTTAACATGAGGGCCGCCCTGACACTTTCTTATTTTGTAATTCTTTTCTTTAATTATCTTCAGGGCCTACATGTACTTCCTTCTTCAATTTACTTTGTCATCTTCAAAAATTCATTTCTCCTCAACCATGAGGTGCCACATACCACTGGAAACAACATGATGTATACTATCCATCAATGGGTGTTGTATCTTCATGTCCATTTTCCTTCATGTCCAAATACCTTAATCAATATTGCGGTCCAAAACCCATGACTATAGTTGACATCAATGACAACAACCAATCTTCCAACACAAATATCCCAACGTTCAATGATAGGGAAGAGGGTAAAACCCAAGTGTTTCTAGATACATGGAAGGAATCTTATGAATAAATTGAAGAAACCATAATAATAGCCACCATATCATGTTTGAGGATATGTAACTTCGTCGATGACATTTTGGAGTAGTTAGGTATGACAATAATGGACGAATTGAAACATGCATTTCCCATCAAACTATGAATTTTATAGGTAGAGCATATTCGAGATGAAAACAAACAAGAAATTACTCAGCTCGATGAAGTAAGTAGAGACGTTCTTAACATTTTCCTGCTAAAACCAATAAAACTAGCCATTGTCTCCGATGCCTACATTCAAAAGGTGCATAAGGATTTTAAATGAGATGTTTCTAAGAAAATTTACGTTGGATAATTAGAGATAGAAATAATGAAATAGGATCAGTTCAAAGAACTCTCCAAGGGTCATGATTTATGGACCACTTATAGAAGGGGTTTAATTATTGAAGGGTCTTCATAAATGTCGTAAATGTTTATAGTAAGATCCTCCTATATTGTAATATAAATGGATATTTGAAATATAGTAATAGAGGAAAAATGTAGAATACAATGATTGTAACTACAACATGAGAAATTACGAAAGTCGAAAGACCTATCTCATTCTCTAAAAAAAAGTTTATTCATAACAAACGGGGACTTTTGGCCTAGAAGTGATTGTAATAAGTTTATTTCATGAAATAAATGACATAAGAACTATATTGTGGCCATGAATGGTGTTTTATTGTTATATGGGAATTTTCTTCATTTCTAGTTGATTTTCATTAGTTATGAATGATAATACATGTAAATGTTTTCATGTGTATATGGTTTAATAGAATTAATAATTTCATGGTTGTTGTTGGATGCAATGGCAACGTATCATATTTATAAATAACATTTTATACACTATCTCTATTTCATTGTTTATTTCACAAATCGATGATAGCGTGAATTCTTTCCAGTGTTAATTTTATGTTGTATCGAAGTTTTCTAGAATAGATTCTGATCAGGATAAGTTAGATTGATTGTTAGATCAAGTAGGATAGGTTTTTCTTTCATTAAGAATATTTAGAATTATAATAGCTGTTAGAGTAGATTTGATTTTATCATTTCCACTTAAGAAATTCAGTGGTAATCACGCCCACATACTGGTCAAAGTTTTCTATCCCAAATGAGAGTGAGTCTAATTGGTCGTCGCCATCGAACATTATTCCTTACTAATTGACACAATCCATTTTGTCCCATAAACACAACTAATTAAGAATCTCTATTAATCAATCACACAATGAATTAAATGAATCCATAGAAAAAACATTGAAACATTTATCATAGAAACTGAAATGGGGAAACCAACATTCTTCGAGAATTTTTTCTTGGTCAAGAGACTATTATGAAGGTTGAGCTATGCACTCTCAAATGACATTTTGATCAAACCTTGCACACTAATAGTGTTTTCACATGGATTTGTCTCACTGACAATATTTTGATCATACACATACAAGCTCAATGGATCCTTCATCCTTTAGTCTTCAACAAGATTTCCTCTTTGAGCTCTCTTCTTATACTACTATCCTTATTTTACTTGAGCTTTAATTCTTCCTTATTTGTTTTTTATCCTCATTAAGAAAGTCCCGCTTTTATTTTAGATATGCCTTGGAAAACCAACTATCAAGGTGATTCCTTTCACCTTCTTGTGGCATTTTAGCCTCTAAACTTTAAGTTGATTTTTTTTTCAAAAATTTACAAAATCTAGTATTCAATGTTTGAAGTAGTTGATATCTCGAATCAATTTTAGATTACACCTCCCCTTTCACAAAATTTTGATCCAAAAATATTCAACTCAAAGATGTAACATCTTGTTTTATTTCCCAACACACTCTATATTGTCTAGTGGGAACTTCATTAATTCAAGGATTACAATGCAAGGGATTCCACTCATTCTTGATGTTCTTACTTTTCATTTGCAATTCTTTAGATAGTTTGCATTGGTTCTAGAATGGTGGAAGCTTATCTATTATAAGATATGTGAAGGATACACTCATTCGCAAGAATATGAGTACAATGAGGCTCTCAAATCCTGTAGACATCCAAAAACCTAACCCTAGGAGATGAAGCACCAAAACTCATGTGGGCCCTGTTGGGGTAAATTGGTACATCAAATTCTAGGGTCGTAAATTTTTCATATGATCTTCATTTTAGGCACATGTTATCCCATTGGAAAGTTCTATCCGAGGGCTACACATTATTCCATCAAACTCTTACTTGGTTCATTTCATCAACACCAATGATCTTAAGGCTCACCTCAATTGTTTCACAATGTGTAGTGATCGGTGTCAAGGCCAATGATAATCGAAGATCGACGAGTTTTCTTGCTCATAGTGCATTTTGGATTTAGGGACGACCGACACTTGATGGCACATTGACGATTGGAAATTTTTTCTATCGGAGGAGGTCCGGAAAGTCAAGGATTTAAAGGTATTTTTTTTTTCTTTTGTTTCAAAATATCTATGTACTAAACCCCTTTCATTCAAGTGTAAATCCAAATTTGTTTTCTTCCTTAGGATGGTTATTCAAATTAGGCTCGGGATACAAATGTATGAGAAAAATATCATTTAAGAGAAGGTCTTAAAACCAGTTATAATCAGAAAAAATCAAAGTTCAAAATGAAAATGGAGTAACGTGGTACCCCAAATTTCAGAAGAAGTTTTGAGGGTGTGTTGAAGGATATGGTAGTGGGCAGTGGTGGTGATGAGCGTTCTTTAGAGAAAACTCCAACTTGGGCAGTCACAGTTGTTTGTTCGGCTTTTGTAATCATCTCCATAGTTATTGAACAGGGTATTCATCATGATGGAACTATTAGGTTTTGCCAACATACTCTTCAATTTAATATCTTACTTCTATTTTGCACCGAATTTTGGCTTAATTGTATTTCGTATTCAGCACCATAGCGCACTATTAGAATCACGCTCTATGAACTGGAATTGTTTCATGTAAATTTAAACTGTTTTTTTTGTGTTCACAGATTCATTTTAATTTTAATTTTCAATTTATTAAGTACTTAGATTTAATGCTGAAAATATACATCTGAATTTGGCATTTCTGGATTGCAGAACTGATGCTTATGGGCTTCATCTTGTTTCTAGTGACAATTGCACAAAATCCCATTTCTAAGATTTTTTTACCGAAAGGAATAGCTTATAGTATGCTTCCTTTTGAGAAGGATGAGTCAATGCCTCCTGGTTACGATCATTGTTCCAAACATGTAAACACCAACTCTATCCTAGTCATATTGTTCAGTGTATTCAATTAGGGGTTACTGGATCGTGTTAGTCCATTTGATATAAATTCAAGATATTTATGATAGTTGGGCTTCAATTAAGTGAAAAGGGAGATGTCTGCCAATATCATTCAGTATAAGTGTTTTTCTTGTCTGTGCTATGATATCTTCATGCATTTGAATAATCTTTATCTGAAATTCAAAAGCTATTATAAAAAAAAATTAGGATTGGATAACGTTTTGAGGATTGTTAGAAAGGTTGTTTCTAAGTACAAACCGCTAAGTGCTTGTTGTTTGGTTTATTCATATGCATATCCTTCAAGGCTCAGATTAACCCAACAGTAATGGGATAGACAATGACAAAAGTTGCAATAATGAATATGGTATTAAAAGAAAAATATCAAACCAAATTGAAAATAGATGATCAAATATGAACAAAAGAAAACTATCAACAATGTTAAACCAAATTAAAAATAGATGATCAAATATAAACAAGTAATAATAAAATATTACACCAAAGTAAAAATAAAAATTGTTTTAAATTCTGGAAGCTATTACATCAATACTCATCATGAGTTCAACAACAAAGAATATGATTTATGTAAGTATACTATTACACCAATACTCATCATGAGTTTAGCAACAAATAATATGATTTATGTAGGGCTACTACACCAATACTCATCATGAGTTCAACAACAAAGAATATGATTTATATAAGGCTGAATAACAAACAATATTACATGCCCTATTTAAGCGAAAGTGGAAATGGAAATTTTTTCACAGCTATGAAAAATAATTCATCCCCAAATCCCAAAACCTACAAAGGGGTTCCCAAAGGCCACCAACTCCATTACCCTCATTGTCCTTAGCGTTTGGGATTCCAGATAGAGATGTTAGAACCAAAACAGGACCAAGAATCAGAGTCAGTGTCTGGAAGGAGTTAGTGTCTCGAAGGAGTCAGTATCTGTAATCGGAGTCTCGAAGGGGTCAACATCTGGAATCAGAGTGGCGAAGGAGTCAGCATCTAGAGTCTCGAAGGTGTCAAAGGTGGGAGCATCTGTGATCTGAAATTTAACTTGATCTAAAATTCAAGATCTTTAACCATTATTTGCATGTGAATTTTAACTGTTAACCATCTTTGTAATGCAAAATTAAAGAACATCCATCAAGCACATGAGCAAATAAACATGTAAGAAAACCATCTATGAACAAGAATTGGGAACGGAACTCACCAGACCCCCTGGCTATGTCTCTAGGCCACTTTCCAAATGGGAAGGATGATAGATTAAGTATTCAAATCCTTACAAAGTGACTTCTGATTTCTGTCTATCATATACAGTAACAAACTTCAACAACAACTGCTAGATGAAATTCTGAGACTTTTAAGTATGAACATGAATACCTTTCTGTATATCTGAAAGATTCTGTGAGGACTTTTCTGTCTAGATGCTTGAATGCAAAACCTGAAGCTAGATCTAGAATCCTTGCGAAAAACTGATACTTTTGAGTATAAAATTGATATATTTCATAAACTAGACTAAGAATGCCCGTCTTGGCACAATTCCCAAAATCTTCCTCTGATCTGTACAGTCCGTACAACCTCAGGATGCATGCAAATTCATAACCACCTCGATCTATGTGCAAAACCACCTCGGTCACTATGTAAAACCACCTCGATATACATGCAAAACCACCTTGGTCTACGTGCAAATTCAGCTCAAACTACGTGAAAATCCACCTCGGTCACTATGCATAACCACCTCGGGCTATGTGTCAGTCTCTGCCTGCATCAAAACTGCCACACCTCAGGATTTGTGCCCATGGCTCATTTAAATAATGAAAAAAAATAATGGTTTAGATAGGCACGAGCTATGGGCCACACGCCCTCTGAAATCCACCCAAATCTTGGCAATTTTTAAGGATATCGCACCACTTCTTGCCACATCTCATGGCGGTGGCACATTGGTAGTTGTGGTGGTTAGGAGGGAGGAAGTCCTTGGGTCAAACCGACGGGCTTCTCCTCCCACCACATATGCTTTTGACATATCATATGGTTGAACTTTGGCTTTGGTTTAATATATGGTATAACGATATGGTATGGTGTGTTTATTATATTTAGCTGGTTTAATATATGGTATAAACGATATGGTATGGAGCCTTTATTACATTTGTCTATGGACTTTGGATATATGGTTTAAACAATATGGTATGGCGTCTTTATTACATTTGGCTATGGACTTTGGATATATGGTAGCATTTAAATACCAAAGGGGGGGGGCTCATTGTTGGCAAGGTTGAGGGCTAATCCCTTGACCACCCCCTTTTCTCCCAACCATGGGGTCATGGTGGCCTTATTCTAAGGTCTTGGTTTCAATTCCCATGGCCCCAAATTACATTTTTTAACCATTTTTCACCATTTTAACCATCTTTGACGAAACTTCAACTGTTGATATCTTCGTCATCTGGAGGCCATTTTTCCCGAAAAGAATGTCACCAGAAATATGTTGATGAGCTCTTCCACTTTGTAAGATTTACTTTGCATTTTGAATACTTTACAGCTATCAAATTTTGAGATGATCCACCTGTATCAAACCTTCCCACTAGAAATCTTTTTGGCCATAAAAAGTATGAAATCATTCAGAAAATAAGTGAGGACATGTTTGTCTCACTTGTCCTATATCACCTATCCATTCTTCCTGGAACCTATACATTTGACTCAACAATACAACAATCAACACTGCACTGACATTGTTAAGTACATTAATCACATTCTTAATCACATCTTCATTCAACATTGTCGGAACCAACCACATATTGTTGATGAGTATTAAACTGAATATAAACATTGAACCTTTGAAAGAGATTGTACCCGAACCATGCTGCCTTTTAACCATAGAAACACTATCAACCAAAACAGGTGCATTGTAGTGAAATGACACTTCCTTTTCATGCTTAGGATTCTTTTCTTCCTTACATTGTATAGACATAAGTGCCAAATTCCGACTTGCATTAACAACCCTTTTTAGTAGTGCCCAAGGATTTGTCATTTTTGAATGAATGTGAATGCACTATGTACTCAATTCCTTCTTTAAACAAGTGATATTGATTGTGTTCTTGATAGAAGATTGATTTTCGATCATATAAGTATGGACTACCCAACACAATTCCATAGATATCTAGTGGGACCACATCAAATTCAACCTCATCTACAAACTTAGATGTAATTGCAAACTTTAGATCACATTGTTGTGTTACTTGTAATATTTTATCTTTGCATACCCAACCTAATGGATAAGGTTTCTTGTGTGGTTTTGTTGTTAATCCCAGTTGCTTAACTACTTCTTCTGAAATAAGATTAACTTGAGATCCACTATCTATGAGTGTGTCAAACTTTGTTTGTTTTGTAATCACTCTTATATGAAATAATGCATTCCTCTTTCTATCCTTAGAACTGTCATCATCTTTAGAAGTAGAAGCACACAAAGAACCAATGTTAGCATCATTATCAACAATAGATTTACCTTTCACACCTACGATTGTTATCTTTGTTTCGTCCTTGGAATATGATCCAAGGTCCCCAATGATAACCGTGGCTGTTTTCTTCCCCTTCCGATCCTTAAACCACTTCGGTTTCATTTCAGGATGTAGCTTCCAACACTTTGCCTCTTCATGCCCTTGCTTTTGACAATGCAAGCATGTAGGTCTCTCATCACCCTTCTTCATTGTAGCTGCATGTTAAACTTTCCACTTTTCCTTGCCTTCTTTTTCCTGGACGGATTTAGCTAAAGAAACATCATGAACACTCTTCCCTTTTGACTCTATGTGAGTTTCTTGAACACACCTCATCAAGGTTACTCGGATTAAGCATCAATATCATATGACATAAATAACTATGCAATCCTCCTATATATTTGAGAAGAGTTTTCTGGGTGTAGAGAGGTATACCAGGTACCAATGTTCTTTTACAAAATTCTTGTGTGTATTCTTGCACACTTTGTCCCTTACCTTGCCTCAAATTCTGCCAATCCATCATAGCTTGCTGCATATACCCTAATGGATAAAATTTCTTTTTAAGTGATGAAATGAACTCATACCAAGAGGAAACGATTTTTCCTTTTGTGGAAAGATCCACTTGAGATCTTCTCTCCCACTAAATGAGAGCAGTCCATCCAAGTTGGAGAGAAGCCAACTGAATTTTAACAACATCTTCAGTAAAATTTTGAATCCTACAATAAACTTCAATTTGACGGATCCAATTGTCCAATTTTCCAACATTAGGCTCTCCATTATACATAGGTAATTCAAACTTAATATCAAGCTTTAAATGAGGAATATTAAGATCAACTTTTGTTTTCTGTTTTTCAAATGGAGAAGGAATAGAACCATCAAGAAAAGATGGAGAAGTTGGTGGGGTTTTAGGAGGTTCCTCACCACCTCCTTCTTTTTTACCTTCTGTATGAGATCGTCCACCTTGTTCAAATTTATTTCAATCTTGATAGAGCTCCTCTACCATCGTTTGCATTCTCATGAAAGATTTCATAAATTCCCCTTCAGAAGGGATAGAAGAAGCTTCTTCTTCTCCTTTTGGTGAAGACATCCTTCCTCTTCTTGATCCAATCTCTAGATCAAACTCTTCAAGTTCTCCTTCACCACGCTGAAGCTTGGATCTTGTTAACATCAACTCACAAAGCAATGGTTAACCTCGCTCTGATACCAAATTGATCTAAAATTCAAGATCTTTAACCATTATTTGCATGTGAAGTTTAATTGTTAACCATCTTTGTAATGCAAAATTAAAGAACATCCATCAAGCACATGAGCACATAAACATGTAAGAAAACCATCTATGAACAAGAATTGGTAATGGAGTTCACTAGACCCCCTGGCTACGTCTCCGATCCACTTTCCAAATGGGAAGGTCGATAGATTAATTATTCAAATGCCTACAAAGTGACTTATGATTTCTATCTGTCATATATAGTAATAGACTTCAATAATAGCTGCTAGATGAAATTTTGAGACTTTTAAGTATGAACATGAATACCTTTCTATATATCTGAAAGATTTTGTGAGAACTTTTCTGTCTGGATGCCTGAATGCAAAAACTGAAGCTGAATCTGGAATCCTTGCGAAAAACTGAGACTTTTGAGTATAAACTCAATATATTTCAGAAAAGGGACTCAAAATTCCCTTCTTGGCACAATTCCCAAAATCTGCCTCTGATTTGTACAGTCTATATGGCCTTGGGATGTGTGCAAATTCAGAACCACCTTGATCTGCATGAAAAACCACCTTGGTCACTATGCATAACCACTTCGATCTGTGTGCAAAACCACCTGGGTATGCATGCAAATTCATCTCAGACTGCGTGCAAATCCACCTCGGTCACTGTGCAAAACCACCTCGGGCTGCATTCCAGTCTCTGCCTGCATCAAAACTCCCACACCTCAGGATTCATACCCATGCCTCATTTAAATAATGAAAAAAAAAAAATGGGTTATGGAGGCACGAGATATGGGTCGCGTGCCCTTCAAAATCCCCCCAAATCTTGGCAACTTTTAAGGTTATCGTGCCACTTCTTGCCACGTCTCATGGCGGTGGTGCATTGGTAGTTGTGGTGGTTAGGAGGGTGGAAATCCCGGGGTCAACCCTGCGGGCTTCTCCTCCCATCGCATATGCTTTTGACATATCATATGGTTGAACTTTGGCTTTGGTTTAATATACGGTATAACGATATGGTATGGCGCATTTATTATATTTGACTGGTTTAATATATGGTATAAACGATATGGTATGGCGCGTTTATTACATTTGGCTATGGACTTTGGATATATGGTTTAAATGATATGGTATGGCGTGTTTATTACATTTGGCTATGGACTTTGGATATATGGTAGCATTTAAATACCAAAGGGGAGGCCTCGTTGTTGGCAAGGTTGAGGGCTAAGCCCTTGACCACCCCCTTTTTTCCCAACCATGGGGTCATGGTGGCCTTATTCTAAGGTCTTGGGTTCAATTCCCATAGCCCCAAATTACATTTTTTAACTATTTTTCACCATTTTAACCATCTTTGAAGAAACTTCAACTGTTGATATCTTTGTCATCTGAAGGTCATTTTTCCCGAAATGAATGTCATCGGAAAGTTACTGACAAGCTCTTCCACTTTGTAAGCTTTACTTTGCATTTTGAATACTTTAACTCTATCGAATTTTGAGATGATCCACCTGGATCAATCTGGAATCGGAGTCTCGAAGGATTCGAGACCTAGAATCAGAGTCAGTGTCTCAATGGAGTCAGTATCTATAATCAAAGTCTCGAAGGGCTCAACATCTCGAATCAGAGTGGCAAAGGAGTCAGCATCTAGAGTCTCGAAGGAGTCAAATGATCCGGATTATTTTTAGCACGAAATGAGATCGGAGATATAATATAGAAATGCATAGAGATATCGCAAATATTCAATAAGATAACATAAATGTGTCATAAATGAAACCCTAAACACGGATATATAGTAATACATGATTTTTATAAATGAAATAAATGTACAGAGACTGTAAAAATACATAGTGAAAGACTTGCTAGAATGGTGGCAGCTTATCTTTGAGACGAGATCTGATGGCTACTCGCATCTGCAAGAAGATGATTACAATGAGGCTCTGAAGGCCTTTCAAAATAATTAGGAATGAAAAAAACCCTATACATCCAAAAACCTAACCCTAGGAGATGAAGCACCAAAAGTCATGTGGGCCTCGTTTGGGTAGGTTAGTACATCAACTTCCCGGAGTTGTAACTTTTGCATACGATCTTCGTTTTAGGAATATGATAGCTCGTTGGAAAGGTATCATCGAGGAGATTCATTTTGGGGGCTCAGTAATGCCTTTAACTATCATTGAGAACTTTTATCTCAAAAAACTTTCATTTAGGCCCTCAAAATGGCCCTGGAAGTTAAAACCTGCTAAAAATAGTAAATTGCCAAAATTGCCAGAAAATTATTTTGAGCTAGTCA
>JASDQU010440156.1:64077-81705 GCA_032191745.1 Picea mariana | reverse complement strand
ACTGAGTAAATGAGGTGTCGTAAGTGTCTCTGTGATGTCGTCATTAGGGTAACATAATCCAACAGTATTCACGACACCCTTATAACCCACTTGTGACATTTGCGACAAGTTGTATAGAAGTTGCGACACTTGCGATAAACGAGATGTATGTGCGACACTTATCCAGTTGAGTAATTTGGATGTGTAACAGCAGTGTTGTATAACTTCTAACACAGACATAGCACACGATGCTTGAGCCAAATCTTCAACAATGTTGTATTTCTGGGTGGCACGTGAACTAGGATTAAAGGTAGCTTTATGTATAGTGCTCTTAGGAGGGCATAAGATAGAGTCGAACGTGGGTTTCTCAATATGAAGTGGTCCAGATGGAGGATTAACTGATGGAGGACTAACGGAGGATGGTGATGGATCCAGTAAAGTACCGATACCATTAGTGTCTTTTCCTTTGTCAGGGTTACTTGGTGTGTCTTATTTCTTAGAGTGAGTGGTCAAATTAATCTCATTAAACATATAAATATGTGCACTCAATGAGGCCTCATCATGAGGATGGCTAGAACTGCCCCCATGAGAGGGGGTTTGAGAAACCATGGATTGCTGCTATGGAAAAGGCTGAGTAAGCACGGCGAGTTGTGAATTTCGATTAAAAAACTTGGCCACTTCATTGTGATGTGGACAATCGCGGGTGTAGTGATCCTCACCACAAATGAGACATGGGAATTTCGGTTTCCGCTGTGGTTTCTTTTCGACAGTAGGGGTTTGAGTTTGATTTTTTGGTTGTTTGTTGTTATTGTTTTTCTTTGTTTTGTTTCTCATCTTCTTCTTACCTCTGGATTGTTGTGAAGGGGCAGATTGAATTGCATTCACTTCAGAAATTTGAGTTTGTGGGGAGGCAGAGGAGAGTGTGGTTGACTGGAAAGTAGATTGAGTTGTGATAGAACCGATAACACCATCCGCATGAGATGAGGATGATGGATTGGATGGATCAGCATTAGCTCGAGCAGCATTCGGAAGCAACTCATACAAAGTACCAGATTGTGAATAAACCAAATCTAATTACTGAGCCCGAGAAATGGATTCTTCCTCAGTGACTGCGCCACCCATAGCGACATCATGAGCGATCGGGGGTAAAAGTGATTTAGTAAAACACTCCGCCAATAATATGTCAGGAATGATTTCTTTGATCAACCTTCGTTGTCGTCTCCACTCATGAATATGGTTAGAGATATGCACAGAGTTAGTTTGAAAAAGGGAGGTCAAGAGTTCAGTACCCGTCTCGTAGTGAATAGGTGGCTGAAAGTGCATGAGGAAAGACACAACAAGGGAGCTGAAATCATGAAAATAAGCATGTGGTAGTTCAATATACCACTTTGTTGCAGAAACCACAAGTGTTCATTGGAAAAGACGCAAATGTATAGAATCATCCATGAGGGATTTTGATGAACACCACAAATGGAAAGTCATCACATGGTTATTTGGATCTTCTCCAGATTTTCCATCAAATTTTGGAATATCAGAAGGAAGTTTAGCTGGAATAACTGGCCAAACCGGAGAATGAAAAATAGGATCATTCATTAACTGCAACAAGTCTGGGAGATCCAGAGTCACAAGAAAAGGTAGTTGTTGGTTAATCTATGGATGATACTAGTGTGGCATAGGAACACTAGTAGGACCATACACTGGGTTAGGTGGATAAGTATAACCAGTGGGTCCTCCTGCATAAGGTTGATTCTAACCAGAGTACAAAGGATTTGAGGGGGTTTGAAAAAAATGTGTGAGCAGAGGATAAACAGATGGGTTTTGAGGATTATAAGTCAGATTTCGTGTTTTCCTATAAAGGGGGTAAACACTTTTTCCATAAGGAGGATATAGTTGAGTTCCTTGAGGAAGAAGAGGTTGTTGTGGACCTTGAGGATTATGTCCTTCCGAGAACTGTGAGTTTCCTAGGAAAGGAATGTTCCATGGATTGGGTGTTGTAGACGCAATTTGTCCATATGGTTGATGATGGGCTCTAGTTTGAGACTACCCATGGCATGAGGTTTCCCTCCAAATGGAGGTTGTCCTCCGAAAGGAGCATGTCCCCCAAAAGGAGGTTTCCCTCCAAAAGGAGGTTGGCCCCCAAATGGAGGTTGCCCTCTGAAAGGAGGTTTCCCCCCAGCATGAGGTGGAGTTCCTGGAATTTGGGAACCAGACGTAAACGACTGACCGGTGTTGCTTAATGGATTAGAGTCACCAAGACTAGTCCCTCCGGGTTGTTGTATAGATATAAAACTTCCAGGTATAACTTAGGTAGTGGTGACAACGAAAGAATTTAGTTCTCTGTACCCAGAAGGAAGTGATGATGAAGGCCTAGATGCTAGTGGTGTGCCAGTCGTAGATTGTCTATCCACCACATTACCAGTGGGAATAGTCAGAACATGAGGGAACATTATAGAATGGGCCATCTGGAGAGAAAGCGTGGAACTTGGGCTGACAGATGGCATGTTTGGATCAACGGACGGTGTAGTTGGAATAATGGTTGTACCAGTAAAATGATCTAAGGGTACAATGTAGGTAACAGGTATATCGACAGCTATTCCTGGTTCATAAAGATTGTGCACTGTGCACGGTGGGATTTGAACAATGTCAGCAATCCAAAGGGGGTCTCCGACTGGAGGGTTTGAATGAGACCTAGTTGGAATGTCAGAAGGATTAATAACAACAAGTTCTCCGGCTGAATTCAATTGAAGAAAACGCCTCTCATATCCCACAGGAACATGAAAAGCCTCCAGAGACTCCGAAACAATTCAAAAATCCTCTAAAGAGGTGGGAACTTCCTCCTCTGAGGTTATAATGTCATGAACCTCAATTCGTTGAGGATATCCCTCCATAGAATGAGGGGGTAAAAGGGTAGTATCTTCCATATTTTCTGGAGGAAGTCCCTGTACCCTACATGAACGATATGGATGGTCGATGTTGGTGGAGAAAAATCGACGGAAAAAATCTATGGCCAACTAACGAAAAAGAAATAGCATACGCTAATAAAATCTAGGAATCAAAACCAAGCAAACAAAACCTTCTCTCAATGACCGTACTAGTTGGTGATGAAATCCAACATCGCGTGATCAATTCAAGAAGGGGCTAGGATATGGTGGAATAGTTACAATGGCGACCTGCTTAACGGACTTTCACCTTGGTGCAAGCTTCCATGCAGTGATTATGGATTTACCCTCCAAGGAGCCTGAGTGAGTTTGACCAATGTCTGTTCTAGGTACAGTGAGACTTCCCTTCACCGTCACCTTGTGTAAGTACCTAAACATTATGGAAACTAAAGACACCAATTCGTAGTTAGTCCCTAGGTGGGTATAGTCGACAATCCAATCCAAACGTATGGGTAGGATAATAAGTCTGAAATCAATTTGAGAGGCTCCCATGCATAATCATGGGTATACCTTCAAGTGACCCACAATATACGATCCGACCACTACAAATAGTTGAACCACGGAGGGATAATCTCCATAATTCGCCCGAATGTGACCTCGTGTGTAACCCCTGTGTGAGAGGGGGGTCCCAGAAAACCTATATGACAATTGGATTTGACTCTCCCTAGCTCAGGGTTCTAATGTTTGTTTTGAAACACTGGAGAGTTGTACTCACAGCTTAATCCAAAGTGTTAATCCTAGTCTAATGTTGGTGGAAGATCCTAAAAATAAAAAATGTTCTAGATAATTTTTTAATTAGCGTTCGTTTTACAGTTGTTCTTTACTCAAAGGGTGTATGAAATTGAAACTGATGGAACAATGAATCAATTCCCAAAAAATTGCATAAAAGATGATAAGAAATTGTTTCTTTTCAATGAATGCCTATTTAAAGGAAAGAGAAAGAGTTGTTTTCACTATCAAACACTAATATGGAATATCCTCAATCAATTTGTTCTCAATCAAATCCAATGTAGTGATAAAAACATTTCAGAAATGCCTTCTAATATGCAAACCAATCACTAAGATATATCTTTGTTGTTTGTATGCAAATGATGATTAATTCAATGCAAAACTTCTCCTTCCATCTAAACTTTTAGATCAAGGATATTCAGACAAGCATAAGAAGATTTTGCACAAACAACACACCCTATTGCTATGATTTAAACAAGAAGAAAAAGAAAACAAAAGATAACAAAGAAAATAAAAAATTTCACACAAAAGAAAGATGCTAAGAAAAATGACCTCAAAGAACCAAATGAGATGATTCATAGATTTCTGATGTTCTTCACCACAGTTTTCACTCAGTCAGATAAGAGAGAAGAAAGCAGTGGATTGATTCCAAGTTCTCAACAGAAGAAAAACTCAAAATAAGGAAGAAGGTCAAAAAATATGAACAACAAAGTGCTTATTTCTTAGAAATCAGAGTGTCAAAGGTCAATAGGAAGATGTATTGAATCACAAAGAAGCTGAGCAAGGGTAAAACCAGAGATTGGATTTCATAAAACACAATCCTAGAAGTTTTTTTGTAGAGAAAAAGGTAGTGCTCTGGTGTAAGGGGCACCAGAGTGTTATAATTCTCTGTGCAAAGCCAACAAGGAGTGCCAGTGCTCTGATAACATAGGCATGGGAGCGTTGGTGTCTTAAAACCTAGAAAAATGTCAAAAAAAAACAAAACTCAATCAAGCTTTGTCAATCACAATGGATGTGATGGAATAAGGACCCAATCATCATATTCAATCAGACATATGGGATGAACAAGGTCTAAAAAGAACAAAGGGTAATACACGGTCTGTGAGGAAAACCAAAACTAAAAGCTTCGATTAATCCCTAGTGGAGTCGCCAAATTTTGTTGTAGGAAAATCTCCCTACGGACAGGTAGATTTCCTCTTGAGAGCTAGACCCTTAACTCTAAGACAGAAAGTGCTTAACATGAACACTGGATTTCTTTTAGATCTAATCAAGCTAATGAATGAAAGAGAAAGATAAATATATGTACCTTATGAATGATGTTTGTCCTTGCAAAGTCCAGGCTAAGCTTCTATCTTGAGCTCCTTGATAGGTCCTGCAAAACAAACAAAGGTACAAAAGACTTCCTACTCTACTTAGATTAACTCAAACATAGATCCATCTACTATAGACAAAATTATATGGAACAAGTACAAGTTTGAAAGAAGCAATCCAAGCATTGATTGTATTAATGAGAACAAAGTGTTACTTATAGCCATGGATGTGAGTGCAACAGCTTCATCAATCCCTCCTTGTCCAAACCCTTTCTTAAACAATCCACACATGGAATGGTGATGTTCCAAATGACATATTCCTCATGAGATCATAAGTTAGATGCTTCACAATACTTTCCATCCTCTTTCACCATGAGAAGGCTCCCTTATATATCCTTGGAGAGGCCCAACCACTTGAGATATCTTTGGGATAGGTTGAGGATCCATCTTCTTCAGTTGAGGATCCTCCCTAAGATCATGCATTGACCATCTATTCGAATCCAACCACCTTCAAGAATTGAGGGATTCTTCCCTGATTTGCCTCAACAAACCTAAAATTTTCTCAGCAAAGGAAGCACTCCCCAAAAAGGGGCACCAGAGCGTTATAGTGTTGCCCTAAAAAGGGTGCACAGAGTGCCAACGCTCCCTGTCAGTGTATAGGGGAGCAATCCTCTACAAAAATGTCTTTTGAGTGGATTTTCCAATGGAAAAAGGTTTATAAACTTTGTTAACCCATTCCTATTCTTCCAAATCAATTTTTTGAGGTGTTTCAAGTCTCCCTCCGATGTGGTTATAGGCATGACATAGACAGTATGGCAGTATGCTTTTTCTGACACTTGTGACCAAAATACGATACTTGTAATATTGATAATGATGACACTAGGCCATCGTCGTAATGAGTAATTTTGATGTGTAACAATCACGAGAATTTCCTTGAAAACCTAAGCCCTAAGGAAAGGAGAGCTCTTAGACTAAAATGGACATAATATCACCTCATAAATTTTGTACTTTTCCGTGTAAATTATGATGGGGTACTTTTGAGATGTCTCGAACGTGAAGATGCAAAAAAGGTTCTAAAGGAGCTCCATGATGGTCCTGGAGTGGGAAATTTTCATGGAATACAACTGCTCACAAGATACTAAGAGCCAACTATTACTGGCCTACGATGTTTAGAGATGCTCATACATATTCTAGAAACTGCAAAATTTCTCAAATAAACACGAGGAGGGAAAAAAGAGCAGTTGTCCCACTAAAACCAGTGGCCATATCCAGACCATTCGAGAAATGGGGGTTAGATTTCATAGGGGATATTACCCCAAGTCATTCCAAACAACATAGATACATACTGACTGCTACAGACTATTTTACGAAATGGGTAGAAGCCATCCCTCTGACTCACATAAATGAAAAGGTGGTAATCCAATTCATAGAACAACAGTTGATCACAAGGTTTGGTATGCCTTTCATTCTTGTTTTTTATAATTCTACTTACCTTTCTTCCACCCTGCTAATTGATTTTTCTCTAGATAAAGGAATCATAATCAGATACTCTGCAAACTACTATCCATAGGGGAATGGAGTGGCAAAATCAACCAATAAGAACCTAGAGAGGATCTTGAAGAAAATAATTGCAGACAATTAGAGGAATTAGCATAGTTTGCTTCATAATGACTTATGGGCCGATAGAGTAACACCCAAGAAAGATATAGGGAACTCCACATACTTTCTAGTATACGTAAAATAAGTCATTCTCCCAAACGAGCTATATCTTCCATCTCTTCATCTTGCTCAGGGATATAGAGGACAACCCTCATCAGTTATTCAATAGAGAATTTATATCATCCTCATGATGGAAGAAGAAAGGGAGAAAGAAAAATCAAATTTCATCGCTCATCAACAGATAGATAAAAGGTGGTTGGACAAGCATAAGGCCAGAGATGAATTTTGAAGAAGGAGACTTAGTCCTGAAATGGGATAGAGAGAATGAACCGAAGGGAAAACATTCAAAGTTTCAGAATCTGTGGCTTGAACCTTTTCAAGTAGCAGATAAACTTAGGGCATGAACATATAGATTGCAAAATCTGAGTGGGGGAAATCAATGCCCTCCTGGTGAATGGCCAAGCCCTAAAGCAATATTTCTGTTAAAAACAATTGTTTTTGTTTTCATGTTATTCTCTTTTGTAGGTGTTAGGTAGGATGATTGCAGAGTCCTTTATTTCTGTTTTTATTTTGTGTGGTATTTTTGTGCAATAAAGTTTTGTTTCACAAGCAATTTCTTGGCCTTAATCAATACGGTGTAGCAAACTCTATTCCTGACTCACGCTTACATGCAACACAAGAAACGTTGGGCAAACTGTGTTTTTCTTAAAAGAGTTATGTATCTAACCTTTGCGAATAAACAACTTTGGCAAGTGATAAAGTGTTTTTCTGGTGGTATGGTAAAATCTATAGGGAAAGATGAAAAGTTGGAAAGGACCACATGTACCTCAAGATAGAGCTAGGAATAATTTCACCTTAACCATCTCATATTCTATATAATAGACGTCCTTCTCTCCCACTTGCTCAGGGAATCTCTGCCAAAAATAAGTCAATTATATCAAATGAGTGAAAAGTAGGAGAGGGTATGTAGATAAATCCATCGGGGCTATGGATGCTCGTTAGATGCGGAGCGAGGTCTGTGATGTCAGGGTGACTCCACTGGGGCTATGGACACTCACTGGTAGCATAGAGACACCACATAAAATGAATGATGATAACTAAAAGGCCTGATGCTAGTGAATACTCTACTCGACTCTTGTCAAAAGGGGGCGTGGGTCATGGTCAAGAGGAATGAAGGTGGAATAAAGGTTGAAKCTCCATAGGTGGGCCTAGATTCATGAACCAGGGGAATTTTAAATGCAAGGATAGAACAGACTCTAATAAAAGAAAAACCAATTAGGTTCTTAACTAGCTTCTRCATCAACTAAGCCCGAGCAAGGGACATAGATTCTGATTTCACCCAATAAATCACCATTTTTTGAGMATTTAACACACCCTAAAAGATTTATGAAATTATATCACTTTTGGGTACCACTTGTGTTGGATCATGTTGTCATTGATGCCAATGGTTTGATTGATTGATTGATTTCAAGTGATTGATTGATGCCAAAGGATTGATTGATTGATGATTGATGTCAAATGTAATATGTATTTTCCTTGATGATAATGGACAGATTTCAAGTATATGATGCATATGATGTCATGCATAGATGAATATGGATCAATGAGTTGTCATTGATACATGATGCAAAGGTGAATATGGATCAATGTGATTTCCTTGATATATGATGCATAGTTAGATTGATCATTATAGTCTTATCATGGTTGATAAAGTTCACAAATGGATGAACTCCAAAGTGATCCCCTTATGGTGAAAGCCCTCACGGGAAGACGCTTTACATATGATTTATCCTAGAAGAATGGTTGGAGAACTCATGGTTGATTGTGGAATAATGAGATGAATATCAATTAAGTTGTTGGTGAAACTATCCTAGATGGATAGTGCTTGTCATGCCATTTCCAGTGGTATGTGGAATGTCACATAAATCCTCATGGTTTGAGAATTATGGCCTTACGAAGTTGGAGGACATTCATATGTTGGTTTGAAGCCCCAAAAGGTAAAAAAATTAAAAGAGCTTGAAAAGAAAAAAATATTATTTAAATGATAAAGTAAAGTGACAAAGTCAAGAAGGATTATTTAAATAATAAAGTGAAGAGACAAAATCAAATAAGATTATTTAAATGATAAAGTGAGGTGACAAAGTCAAGGAGGAATATTTAAATGATAAAGTAATGGAGAAATTTCTATTTATGGAAAGTGGTTAACCCTAAAATGAGGAAAATAGGTTAAGTGACCTAGAAGATGAAGAGTATAAATAAGAGGCAAGAGTCTCTTGTGAAATGTAAATTTTTGGAGGATCTTTGTGTAGATCTTGTGTGTATCTCTTAAGAATGAATCAAATATCTATTCTAAGAGAGAGAGAGTGTGAGGATGATCTCATGGACACATCAAAGTTTCAGCAATGTTTGATATCATGAAGAAAAAAGTCTCAGAGGATCAGAAAACCTAGTTTCTGAGGTATACACGAGATACAGTGAGCCAGGGTGCGTAGATACATGGATTGTATGAAGATAAGGAACGTACAGTGGATGAAGTCATGGATATTGATAGTTGAGCTGAGGACATGTTCTTGAAGACTGAAGCAGGTTCCAGATCTTCATTCTATGGGCTTAGATCTTCCATAGAAACTCTGTTATCGTTATATTATTGTCTTGATGGATACTATTGCTTATTGTGTGGTGAATGCTTAAGGCATTCTTGGTATGCCTATTATGATGTGATTTGTGTTGGTTGATGGAGTGAGAAGAAATATTATGATTCAGTGCTAATATGATTGCTATAGTATACTGGTTGCTTATACATGATTGAGTAGCATTCATATTGTATGGTTGAGAAGCATGAATAAGTTATTGGAGAGCTTGGATGTGTTGTGACTAGATGTGGGTCAATTTGGACAGTAAAAGACAAAAGAGAATATGATTATAGGTTGCAGAGGATCTGAGTTGATTTTGAAGAGAAAAACCTAAGTAACCTAGAAGGCATACGCAGGTTGTAATACAGACTGACTACGTACACACGTGGACTGTAGTGAGCCAAGATGCATACACAAATGAGCTGCACTACTGACAGGTCGTGTACCTGTGACAGATTGATATTTGTGGAGGATTGTTTCCTCATCTTAGTTGGTGTTGAGGATGTAAGTTGAGTCTTGCATATAGAACTTGTGCTCTTGTAGATTTGTACTCTATTCATTTGTTGCTGAAAAACCACAAGGATTGAAGTTCGTAATAAAAGGAAAATTGTACATACATATTGTGTTCTTTGTATTCCTTGTGGTGATCATTTTTTGATGATATATTGATGATATGTGTTGCTGATATGTGTTCACATCTCACTGGTTATAAATGACAACAATAAGTAATGAGTGAATAGTGATTGCTAACTAATGNCAAATGAGCTGCACTACTGACAGGTCGTGTACCTGTGACAGATTGATATTTGTGGAGGATTGTTTCCTCATCTTAGTTGGTGTTGAGGATGTAAGTTGAGTCTTGCATATAGAACTTGTGCTCTTGTAGATTTGTACTCTATTCATTTGTTGCTGAAAAACCACAAGGATTGATGTTCGTAATAAAAGGAAAATTGTACATACATATTGTGTTCTTTGTATTCCTTGTGGTGATCATTTTTTGATGATATATTGATGATATGTGTTGCTGATATGTGTTCACATCTCACTGGTTATAAATGACAACAATAAGTAATGAGTGAATAGTGATTGCTAACTAATGAGTTTTGTGTAAGAGGGACGTTTTGGGAAATGAGCTCCACACTCATTCACCCCCCACTCTAAGTGTGGTCAGTGTTTCCAACAACTTGTTTTCCTTTGCTTTATAATTTGATTTCACTTTGGGGGATGGTTTATTTTGTTTTTGTTTTCATGACTCTTATCAATCAAGTCAAGTTTGTTTGGAACTTGTTAAATCAAACCTCATGTCTAAAAAAAAAAAAATATCTTGACATGCTAACTAGGAATCTGTAGTTAACATTGCGAATAACACACTTGTGTTCAGTGTCAGAAAAATGAAAGAAGGTAAAGTGGCCACACAGTTACACTAATAGCCGATCATCGATGCCCCATTGGTATTGGAAGAAGGTAGAGTTGGTTTGCATGAGTTATTCTCCATGAAGTTTCAAGAGATAGTTGATCCCCATTGACGTTGGAAAAATATGAGATAGACATTGATAAAAGCCATAAATAAAACACCAATAGTTGATGGCCCCTGCGCTTTCTCGGGGTCGGGGAAAATATAAAAATATTAAAACAATTTATTTTTTTATGCATTAAACATATCGTCAATCGTCGACTCTCGATATACTTTCAGCATTGAGGAATTTTTGAGAGGGCCAATCTGGGAGCACTTGGGTAGGTTTATCATTGATCGTCGATCCTTGATACTTTTCAGCATTGGAAGGATGGGATGGGGTTTTAGAACGTGAATCTTAAGGAAAGTCTTGATTCCGAGTAACATGAGTAAATGAAGATGTTGGTCTCAAGTGCCACATTTATTTATCACGTAAGGGTGTTGTATGACCTAGCTTCATCTCGAGTCATCTTAAGTTTTTTGATGTTCTAGTCACAGCTCCAATATAGTCTTTCCACGTCAAATATGTACGGAAATATCATTTGGCGTATGAATCTTTCCAAGGAGATATCAACGAAAAGTGTCCAAAGTGGAACCCCAACCCCGACTCACCGGTTGGACTAGAAAAATGATGGGATGTTTTAGGCATAAGATATGATCGAATTCTGGCATTTAATAGATTAGTTAATGCTTCTTCCCACATTTTTTGCTACCCCGTGCACCAATTTAACAAAAAATATTTGAAATCACTGATATGCCATGTTACAACCCACACATGTGTCATCAACCTACGATCGAATTTAATTCTAAAACGTATTTGAAGATATGGTGGCAGATTCTATAGAACTACACTCATAACCTGAATTGAATGGATGATGTGACAAGGTAAGTTCATCCCTATTTAAATCACTAGAAAAACATTGAACATTTTCATTTTGTGCACAAGTTCGAATTCCAGAGCATTTGAAGAAGCAAAGAAAGCATCTTGAGATTGTGTCGATTCTCAGATTATCAAAGCCAGGTTAAACAAGAAGTTGAGGTATGTGTTAAAGTTTGTCAATTCGGCGGTTGTAATTTCTTATATGCATCTGATTTCTCCCACAGTCTCTAACTATGTTCTAGTTGCAGGGAAAATGCCTCCAAGAAAGCCTACGACCAAACGCTCGCCGAGAGCACCTAAGCTGAAGGAAGCAGAAACAGGTGAAGTCTCTTCTCCTAGTACTGTGAGACAGTTGGAGTACGCTCCCAGGGTGGAGCCTGTCATTAAAACCTAAACTAAGAAACCCTTTGTTCAACCTCCAGTATTCGGTGATACAAAAGAAAGCACCAGATCCAAAGTAATTCTCCTATAGTGGGGGGACATTTTCAACAGAATCGACCAAGAGGAGTACCTGGAGTGTATCCCACACAATGACCCAGATGTAAGGGCGCTCAATGACCAAGTTCTCCCAAACATTCGATAGTCATATTTTCACATGGTAGCTAGGAGAACCTCATTTTCCCCATCCATAGAGGTTTTGAAGTGGCTAATCAACCATACAGATGTGCATAAATGATTAATCAACGATGAGAATGGAGGGTGTGTCAGAGTTTTCCTCCCAATAGAAGTCCAAAAGTATTACAAACTCAGAGACCCAAAGGAGAGGCTAAACAAAGACATCATGGTGAAGTTCTATGAATTCCATGATATCAGTCGGTTGATGGCCTCATGGTGGAAGGAGGGAAAAAGGTTTACAAACTAGAGCAATGGATGGTATGGGGCAGTGAAGCTAAGGAAGCCATATATATACTTGATGGATATTATCTGCTGACTGTATGGAGAGAAGGAATGCTCCACGTTTTCAGAAGCATGGATTCCCTTGGCATACATAGTCGCGATCTCAGGAAGTAGCTTCAACTTGGGAGCGATAATTTCCAAGAAATTGAGGATCTGTGTACAACAGGATCAGACACTGAAAGAAGGGGAAGCACCCTCTTCCCACATGACCTCATAACTGCTCAATGTGATCTGTTCGAGAAATGTCTTCGTTGGMATGAATTTAAGATGGCATGTTGCAGAGCTCCCTATTCATGTTTATTTTAGCATACTATGGGAGAACAGGTACAGAAAATACTATGCACTCATTTGCGATGAATTCATCGCTCGTATTCATTTTATTGTATTTAAAAAGGAATGCCCAAGATTATCTGCAACAATCAAGAAGATGGTAGCAAAGGTAGGCTACTGGTATTTAGATGAAATATCAACCTATATCAAGGTGTTTGAAGCCATCAGAGTGCCTCATATACTACCCTCTCACGTTCTAGACCTTATCATTGTGGGAGAAATATGCTATCATACTATCCTRTAAGGCTATAACACCACGCTAGTCAAGGACACGAAGTGGGATTTCATACCCTATAGTTTCCATGTGGGGTTTTATTTGGCAAAGGAAATTGCTCAAGCGAAAMAAGAAGGGTTGAGCCAACTTGAATTCAGGTTCCTGGCATGTCGATTCCACAAGAACGACCCTAAAGGCCTGGTCATCCAMCATGCTTCACAGGTATCATCTTATTGGCCATATGCGCATGATAAATTTGAGGATGAAATTTTCACAGAGTGCGCTCAGGACTGGGAGGAGGTAGTACATAGGATGGCCAAACTGAACGTGAATAGGTTCAAGCCTATGAGCATGGAAAAACAAGTGGAAACAATAGAGCAGTCGGTTCAAGAGGCCCTCAAAGTTGGGGAAGAGATCAAAGTGACAGAGACTACAAAGGCACAAAGAAGAGGATTGCTCTTGCTAGAAGGGGCACAAAGAATCATTGATCAGTTGCAAAATGACCTTGATCTTGTGGAGATGTCAAGGATTACCATTGACGACCCAATCGAAAGAAAAACAGATCCAAGTGCTTAGAGAGAGTACAAATAGAAGAAATCATTGGNTGCGCATGATAAATTTGAGGATGAAATTTTCACAGAGTGCGCTCAGGACTGGGAGGAGGTAGTACATAGGATGGCCAAACTGAACGTGAATAGGTTCAAGCCTATGAGCATGGAAAAAAAAGTGGAAACAATAGAGCAGTCGGTTCAAGAGGCCCTCAAAGTTAGGGAAGAGATCAAAGTGACAGAGACTACAAAGGCACAAAGAAGAGGATTGCTCTTGCTAGAAGGGGCACAAAGAATCATTGATCAGTTGCAAAATGACCTTGATCTTGTGGAGATGTCAAGGATTCCCATTGACGACCCAATCAAAAGCAAAACAGATCCAAGTGCTTAGAGAGAGTACAAATAGAAGAAATCATTGGGCAAGAAAACCATGAAGTTCCACCACCACCATTAATCAGATCACTAGGGGGGATTTCAACCCAGCCTGAGATAGCAAGGACACTAGGTAGGAAAAGTATACCAAACCCCTTGTTTGACTTAATAACTATCTATGATGATGAGAAGATTTTATAGGTTTCCCTGGTGACTCCAGTGCAGATTACAAAGGAAAAGGAACCCGAGAAAGCATATGTTAGCACCAGAAGTCACCCAAGTATTGCAAAAAAGTTAAGCCTGATACCCATAAGTATTTTATGTCATGGGTTGGTTTTCAAAGAGGTCAAATGGGCATAGACTCGAGATGATATCATTTTAACTCAGAAAAATGGACTAGCATACACAAGAAGGTGAGGTCTTAGTTGAACTTCAGTTAGTAGGTTGTAGTAAAGGTGAGTAGGAGGAAGAATTCAGTGAAGAATGTAGAGGTATTCCATGAACATCATGCTTTCTAATAGCATAAAGAAGAAAAACCTAAACCCAAGGTCTTCTTGAATTCAAATTTCAAAGAAACTGAAAGGAATTATAACAACACTATGATCAAACATTCATCATAATACAGTCACAATAATTCATGTGAATCAGTCACTCATGAACTCTTTCAGTATCAGAGGGAAATAAGATGGAGTAAGAAAGATGAATTTCATATAACAAGAAGTTTCAAATGCGTATACATAACCAGAGAACCAGAGTATTCATTAAAACTTTACAATACAGGAGAATTGCTCTACCGTCGACCCCTTTTAAAAAATGATAGAACTCCATACTTATACTTCAAAAATTTGTTCCTGCAGCAGAAGCATGCTTGGGTATTCGCATTAAAGTCTTTGCATCTTCATGCTTCCTAATAGACTCTGCATGCAGTCTCTTTTCAGAAGCGAGCTCTGTCAAATGCAATCATGTTTCAGATAAGCTGATTGTAGCTGAGCCAACTTGCTGACAGTCCTTTCTTGGTCTTTCCATTTATGGTGGAAAATATGTTCAACCATCTCCAACCAACCTTAATAACTACTTCATCAGGATAAAAAACGCCTGAGTCATCACTACGCCTGTGAGACGTGGAGGCCTCTACATTCTGCCACTTAGAGTTGTGTTGGATTCCTGTAGAGATGTCTAGGCAGCGGACGTGGACGAGGTTCTAGTGGGATGAATGGTGCAATGACAGGCTTCTCGGTGTGCAATGGCTATGTGGAGGAGACACGAAGGCTGGGAAGAAGCTGTGGGGGTGACACAGGTGAGAGATGAGGTGGCACAGGTGGCAAGAGATGAGAAGGGGAGAGGCGACAGGTGGGACAGTGAGTGGAGGAAAGGTGTGAGGGAATGAAAGGGGAGCAAGGGATGTGATGGAAACAGGAGAGAGATCGAGTGGGGGACAACTTCTGGCAGGATGGTTGTGGAGCAACCACTTGTCGTCCTGGGATAGGGCATGTGCATATCGAGGCCATGAAAAGTGGTTTGCTTCCTCCCTTATTTTGGGCCGGATATGTGTCTCTGGCCGACACATAACGCGTCAAAAAACCATGTTTTTTTTCCCCGACCCTCTTTACCTTTTTTAACAATTGCACATGTTGAGGCCCCAATATGGCCAATGACTGTCGATCTAAGGTGCACTGATCCTAGTCACCCAAATTTGTGTGCATCCTAGAACAACATGCCAAATGGTCACATCACTCTGACAGACTTAGGATAAGTGCCATTTAGTGGGTTCTTAACCCCATTCTTCTCATTTTTCCACCTAAGGGATAAATCCCAGGAAAAACTCCCCCTTCCAATAATATGTGATAACATTAGGCTCCATGGGGGATAGAGTCCTCCCTATGAGGCTCTAAAATCTTCTTTGCAGCTCCAATCACCTTATGTTGGGTTATGGAGTCAATCTCAAAACACCCTACTGAGGAGTATATGCCGAAAAATAAGATGAAAACAAACATACAAGGGCTCCAAGGAGATTATTTATGTACAATCCAAAAGTAATCAAACTTTACATGGTCCTAGGTGAAAAAAAAAATCCACCATAGCCAATCAAGTAACTTCCTGAATTGAAGCTTCTTTACTCTGTCGGTGATCACTAGCAGATGATGCAAACATGCTAGCAGAATGGTTACCTCCTTCATCTTTTCTCCAAGGTATGAAGTTGAGATCAAATAGGGCGACTCCAGGTCATGAAGGAAATGCCACTCCATGTACTTGCTGACAGGCTCATAGAATGAGTGGAAAATTCTGTGAAATTTGTAGGAGAAAGCCTGCTCTGCTCCACAGTTTCTCATACAGGACTAAATATCATTAGTAGGCACAGGTAGATAGGAAGTTGATACAGACTAACTATCCTCATATGATGGATTCTTGCTGACAGGCTCTGGATAGGAGATAAACTACCCCTTTTGTTGTTCCTATGGTTCTCCTTCTTGGCTCTCCCAAGGGTCAGATTCATAATCATACAAGACTGGTGGGAAAGCTCTGGTCTTCATTCTACTGCTCAATGATTTCTATAGGCCAAGGATAGTTTATTTCCTCATGATAATCTCCTTTAAAAAAAGGACAAGGCTCTGTTGTGTTCTCTTGGATATCCTACATATCCATCTCATAATCTGATTCATAGTTATCATATAGAGGTTGACTGCTCTTCTGGTTCATCTTTTGTGATGTAGGGCTCTACTGCTCTTCTGAATAATCATTAAAGATAGGGACAAAAAACACCTCAGGAGAAGAATGCAAGGCCTCTACAGTCATGAAATCTTCAATACTACCCTCCTTTGTAGGGATGCCAAGAACATCTGCTTCAAGGGATGGAAAATCCTCTACATTTTATTCAGATTCCAACCTTTCTATTTTGGCAGAGAGATATTTTACCAGCTCCATCAGCTCACTCAGAGAATCTTCTTCCTCCGGGTCCCCATCCTTATAGATTCTTTATAATGCAGATGAAAAGGGAAGAGAAAGAACTGATTCCTGATTTAATTCATCAGGTTCATCCTCACAAACTACATAAGAAGAAGCTCTATCTTGAATACAGTCGTTGTATCCCTCACAATAGCTATGACAAATTAACTCAGAGGGATAAAAATTTTGAAAATGAGCGTTGAATGTTGCATTAAATTATCCCAGTGAAGCAATGCTAGCAGGGGGTAAAGAATGATACCACTCACCATCATCCCCTGCTAATGAGAAAATGAACATATTCATTAATACATCCTCCTGATGTATCTCCCATTGGTGCATGAGTTCATGAAACTCTATGAGATGATGAGAAGGGTTCTCCTCCTTATGATCTTTATATATAGTAAAATAATCATTCCATTCATTTGAAACAGGAACAACATTGGGAAAACCATGGACAACAAAAAAATTAAAGGGAGAAAACCTCTGAGCTAGGATTCTTTTCATTTTGAACCAGTGGAGTCGCCAATTGATTCTACAACCATGGAGTTGCTAGGTGAGTGATGCACAGGATGAGTGTGTCTGGTCTTTGTTCACCATCAAAGACCAACTCTAATCATTGTTTTCTCTGAGGGGCTAATAGGTGTAGCCAAAAGCAGCCACACTGAAACGATGGAGTTGAGACAGTGGAGTTGCCAGGTGCACAACTGCAATCTTTGATGTACTGAGTTCTGATGCACCTTCA
>JASDQU010440156.1:29238-54144 GCA_032191745.1 Picea mariana | reverse complement strand
TGGTATAGGTTGATGCATGGTTGATGCATGGTTCAGATTTATTGGTACAGGTTTACAGCAGTATATCTCACAGTGATAGTGTGACAGTGGTTCCATCATTCTACTTCTACTTCAGGGTGGCAGAATGGGGAAAGGACAAGTGGTTGTAGCCACCTTCCAGTTGTAGATGGAGAACATTGGGGGTTGTATCCTCCTTATGGTTGTAGCCACAGATTTGGGGAGTTGGAGATTCCCTCAGGTTGTATCCTGAGAAACTAGGGGGTTGGAGCCTCCTTCCAGTTGCAGCTGGAAAACAAAGGAAGTTGGTGCTTCCAATGAATGTAATTCTTCAAGACATATAAGAAAAAGCATTCCGTAGTTTTTTCCCGATTTGGGTTTCCACGTAAAACACTGGTGTACTGTGTATGTGTATGATTGTTCATTTGTTCATTGCTTATTTACTCTGCAATTATTGGATAATAATGCTTCATTGATATAGCACTTGGATTATATGGTTAAAAGGGACTAAATTGCTGTTTTACTGATTCACCCCCCTCTCAGTAATGCAACATATCTTTCGTATGCAAAACTAAGGTATGGGGGAATATTTTTCGATACCCATTTTTAATACTGTGAAACTCCACAAGACCTTTGTATGTCGAATAATCAGCTTTGAATGCATGTCATCACCCATTTTTTGGGATTTAACCTTCGACATGGAGATAAAAGAAAGAATTATATTATATTCTTTCTTCGATCCATTTTCATTAGCAAGTTGGAGAAGGCTACGAAACAGATCCTTTGATGGATGATGTATATCTCACTAGATCCATTGAATGACAAGATCTCACTCTCAGAGTTAATACGTCAGGACGTGAATTGAACTAGAGAGAGGAAGACAACGATGTGAAGCTTCGAAAACACGCTCTACTATTATCGGGGTCCGATGGACAATTTATTAGAACCATTTATCTGGCGGTATTTATCTTTTCCAAGTTCAAGAATCAATGGTCCAAATTAACCCACAGGTCTGGTCAATGGTTGTTGAGTGGCAATGTTTAAACAACCGTAACTTTTTCTACAAACATCAAAATGAGGCATGTGATACCTCATTGGAAAGGAATCAGACAGAGGAATGTAGTGGTATAGTTATTAATACCAAAATGTTGATATAAGGCTTCAAAAAATGAATAAAATTGACAAACATGGATTTGGGGGGAAGAATGGCCATACTAACTTCAAGCAGTCATATCTGGAGCTACGAGTAATGAAATCAGGCCTGAGAAATCATGATGGAAAGATGGAAGAGAGAAGAACAAGATGGGAATGTAAATGTTGGAAGTATGAAATAGAAAAACCTTGAAAAATAAATAACACAAAACATGCTCGAATTTAATCAGAAAATAGGTGGTTCATGTTCAAATGGTCACATTTGAAGCCACAAGAGACGAAATTACATATGCAAGAGCACGATGAGAGACTGAGATAAAAAAAAATATTTTGGGATAATATTGGTCAATAAATAAATGCCTAGAAACTATTCAAATAGCAGAAGAAGACACAATCTTAGAACCAACTATTTTTAATGAATAATCATTTGTAAATTTCTTTAGGGAAAAATAACCACCAAGGAGTCCTTTCAGATTCTCTTTGTAATTCCCACACATTTCTTTTTGAAATTTGAAATATGAAAATGAAGGAAAAGGAAACAAAGATTAAGGAGAAATGAAGAGTCTCTCTCTCTTTCTTATAAAAAAGAACAAATAGGATAGAGATGGGACTTTTTATGTTTGTAAAAAAAGATGGCACTAGTATTTCTTAGTAATAAAGAGCAGAAGACATTTTGAAGTCATGATTGTTTTACAAGTGCTTGTGGGACTATTCTATACTTCTATTTGTGGTTTAAGTTTTTTGGGTATTGATCGTGTGAACTATTTATGTTCTTAGTATATGGAATCCTTATGTTGTTGTGATTTCTTATGAGTTTAGGGATGATGTTATAGATTTCCTTTTCAACTATTTGAGATGATTTCTGCAATATTATTGTGATAACATGTTTGGGTTGTCATGAAATATTTTTGTTGTCTAGATATTACCTTTTATTGTACTCATTCTTTTAGTTTTACTCCCGGGATAGATTAAAAGTAGTTAGATTTTAGTTATATTAGCCTTATGATTAATTAGAACTCTTTGGGGGGGTAGTCTGTTGTCTTTCACTTTTTTTTTTCTTTTAATTATGAGCGGTAGAGAGGCCCATAAACTTGTAGGAAATTATATACCAAATGAGAGTAGGTATAATTGGGACCTACCATCGGGTGTTCTCCCTCATGTGCTTGACATGCCATTCAGACCCGTTAAAAAAAATGGTGTTAGAAGGAGGGCCATATGACAATTTGAGCCTGTGGAGTCATTTGTATTAATTTTTATTTTAATCTACTAATGGCTCCATCCCTAATCCCTTTATGGAGATGTCGTTTGGGTACTTTACCTCCCAAAACTCCTAGAAATATTTTACATTTCTTTTCACAACTTAAATTTGATGGAAAAAGTGAAATCTCTGCATCTGAGCATGCTTTTAATTTCTGAAAATTTTGTTGTTCTCACAACATTACTGATAGAAATGTCATTTGTAGGATGTTCACTGTCACTTTTGTAGGCTAGGACAAGAGTTGGAGCGATACTTTGTCGGATGCCTCTATTCACACATGGGAACAATTTATGCGTGAATTTTTGCATGGTTTTAAGAATCATGATTATGATAATTTGTATGTAGAAATTTTAGAGCTAAAGAAGAATGAAGACGAATCCCTTAAATATTTGGTTATCATCTTTACTCATATTTTTTGTATATTTCCTTTGGATTATAGGCCCTCTAACAATGATTTTATTTCTTGTTTATCTTATCTTACTAATGAAACACATGAATCAATGGATGAAAAATCTAAATCACGTTTTAATCTTTCTTCACATGTTGATTTCGATTTAAATGAAAATGATGAAAATGTTAATAATTTAGATGGATTTCATATGTTTGGATCTTTCTTTACTGTCGAGGATATAGATCAGAGAGAAAATTATTTTTTGGAAGAAGCATATGTATCCTCCCACCAGTCCATCCCCCCTTTCTCTCTTTGTGACGAAAAAAAGACCTCTTGTGTTGTAAATTCAAGTTCAGATTTTTTATACATGTCCAAGAGGAGGGTTTTCCTGATGATAATGGGACACTTCATGTCACACTAATGGTTATTTCAAGTTCTAATTGTCCTATATCATATTTTATATCACAAGAAATGGAGGGAGATATGGAGAAAAACTTGGAAGATGATCATTTTGTTAATGAAGAAAATATAGACACTCATGAAATGTCTTCTCCCTCACACGTGGATAATTTGAAGTTAATTTATGTTGATTTGGATTGTCCTGATGTTTCAAATTATCTTATTTCAAGTTAAATAGAGAAAGATTATTTTACTATTGTTGATAGTTCATTTATTGAAACCTATTGTTATGATGATTCTTATGACTTGATTCTCTCTTCTAACCATGAATATGCTTTGGAATGTATTTCATATTCTCATATGGTGGAGGAGAAAGAAAAACATGATGATTTTTTCACTTCAGAAGAAGAAATAAACATGGAATACATACTTATTCTGTCTCAAAATATACTTTTAACTTGGATGAGGAAAACCATATTGAGGAAGAACATGTTGATTGTGAAACCATGCCTAATGTAGAGCGCATTGATTCACAATCAGTCAACGATGTTTTTAAAGAAGAGGAACTACCATTCAAGGAGTCATTTTATGAAAATCATTCTTGTTCTAGAGAGGATTTTAATTCTCTTAATTCTTCCACTTATTAGCATTTGTATTATGATCTCTTCAATGGTTTGACATTGTAGGAAACCACCCACCATTTGATTCAAATAAAATCAATAAGGTTGACCCCTTTTGAATTACTTAATTGTGGTAATGTGCATATGGAATATAGAGAGGATAAGTACTCTTCCCATGAATTTATTACAACCAGGCCTTATCGGCCTTCTCCATGGGATGAAGAGGAATTTGTACCAAATGTTTCTCAAAAGATGTCTTCTTCTCTTTCTTCTTTGTTTTTGATAAATAGTGAATCTTCTTGTTCAAGTAGACCTTTGTTGAATATTGTTAATACTAGTGGATCTCACCATTTCTTTGAAGATATCTCTCATACCATGGTTGGTCCTAACCCATGCATATCATTTGATCTCACTATTCTATCTCGAGTAGATGGTTACTTGAAGTGTGAGTCTAGGGAGGCTTTCCATGATAATGAGGCACTTCGGTCTACATTGATGGTTATGTCAGTCCCTCATTCTTTTGGTTTTTCTTCAGGAACAAACAACTTTATTGGAATGAGGATTATCTCACCGAGAACACTTCAGATGAATTTTATGCATAGTTCTCATCTGGTATCCCAATTTCCATTGAACTCATTCTATAAATTATATGCTAGTAATGGAAGACTTTATAATAGAATAGAAGCATGGTTGGAGGAATCATATTCTTCCAGTGTTCCCATGAATTATCATTGTCATATTTTTTATATAGTGGATATAATTTATCATGCTTTATTTTTTCCTATCTTTACTCTATTTTTATTCCATGTTATGTTTCTAATATTTTGTCCTGAACATATGTTTACAGGCTTGGGACTACATGGATGGATGCATTGGAATTATGAATTTACATAGTTCATTTTTGAGCCATTGTAATGTAGATTAGGACAGTGTGGTCATTTAAATATTTTTTCTGATATGTTTTTCATAAATTTTCCGGAATCAATCTTTTTATTCCCTAACTCACTGCTCAACTAAGGTCTCAATTCTAGCATTGTTGATCTAATGGATTTTTAGACCTGATATTTTCTTGAACATTGTCTTTCCATCCCTTGGGTTTGTGGATTTTGGGTTATTCATTATGGTTACATTCTTGAGAAATGTGATTTTATCATGGATGAGAATTACACACTTATCTCATGTTGAATCCATTCAAATGCTTTGGAGTTGTAAGTATCTTAATGGAATATGTCAAGACAATTTCTAAGGCTTTTAATTTTGAGTTCTCAACATCTATTTTGATATCATCCATGATAATAATGTTCAACATGTGAATTCCTTTTGGGGGATGTAACTCATCAATCTATTGATCCCCACATTCTTCAGTGCTCCTTGAACACAAAAATCAGTTTATTAATAATTAGAAAAGAATGACATTGTTTGGGTCAGGTTGATACTTCTTCTATGTTGATCCCTCTTAATCATGAGATTGTTTACTTTTGTTTTCTGGATTATATGTCTCATTATTTGAATGGAAAACCTACCTATTGGAGAGATAAGCTATACACTTTTTTTTTCATTTCATTTCCTCTTATTCTTTGAAACATGTAATCTTGAGGAAGTGGAATTTATCGCTTCTTCACTTGGAAAAATCTTGATATCTTGAGGCTATTAGCTTCATGAAATTGCTCACCATGCTAATCTTATCGCCCATTAGAAATATGATTTCAATCACTTCATTTCATTTCGATTTCTAATTGTATTTTTCATTTGTGTTGCAAAAGTCAATCCATGTAGATTATAACATGAGGTCAGTCACACCTTTCCAATGTGTCTTGATTGTTATATTTTCATGATGATTTTCTCTTGCCTCTCACGAGGATGAATATGATCATACAATATTTAACATCGCTATTTTTAATAATCAAAATGAAACACTTACCTTGGGGTGCAATGGTAATCAATTTTCAATAAGATATTTATGACTAAGGTTTGTTGATGGATTGGTGTTACAACAAATGTTTCCTCACTCCATGCAACTTTCTTGGATGGCCTTCCATTTCCCTATGCAAACTTGAAGTTCCCTTTTTGTGCATTCCAAAGAAAAAAAGATTATTTTTCCACATATACATGCCCTATCAGTTATATAACAAGCATATACATAGGTTGCTCCATTACAACCAGCTTACATCGGTCTTGGTGCTCAAAATTAAAAATTATGTCGGGTTTCCATGCCATGTCACGAGATCCATGATCCTTGACCTTACATATACTGGAAACATTCCCACTCGACCCTTTAATTCCATTTGAAGGATATAAATTGAGCATATCCAAGCCTTGAGGGATTCAAAAATTCAACTTTGAGAGCAAAGATACTTTAGATAAATTTCACTTCATATTGAGTCTACATCCCTTTGTCCTTGAAAGTCTGAACGCCTTGTTCAACCACCAAGCTCTTCCTTATTTGTGATGGAGAAACTCATTGACTCCTTTATATGAGATTGCCTTTGGTGGAGTATTGAATTGGTGGAGGCCCAGATGGAGGGATTGATTTTCTTGGTTCCGATATGTGTCGTTACAGAAGTTTGTCACCTAAGTACTTTTGTTGATTATTTGAATAGAAATATTATTTTCTTGTCCAATTGATATCTTGCAAATATTTGAATTATTATTCCATGGGCGTATTTTTCATGTATGTTAATGTATTATGATAATCTATATGCTAAAATTATATATTATCACCATATGCTTGCATATCTTGGTTGTTGAGGACAAGCTACAGGTATAAAGATTTGGGTCGCGTGATCAACGATGGTCTTCTTCGAATGCTCGTACGAGGTAGGCTCTTAGCCTTGTATTTTTAGCATTTCATTTATATAGAATACTTAGGATTAGAGTTGATTTATGTGTGTTATTATTTTTTTTATGGTTTACCCCTTACCATAGAGAGATTTTTCTCATAACAGAACTGGCAACCATACTGGGGATTGATCTCCTTTTTTAGGGTTTGGAGTGCTTTTCTCCTTGATTGTCTCTCTGTTAGTCCAAGTTTCCTTGTTGCCTGTTGCTTGACAACCTATTCTTTTTACCTTGCACCTAAGTGTTTTGGCTTAACCCTTGACCTGACATTGTTTTTATTGGTATACGTGATTTTTCTCTTAACAGACATGTATATACGCAAGTTGTCTTCCTTTAGGGAGCATATATACATGATTTTTTCTCAAAAAATCACATACATCATCTCTTTAGTCTTGTTGGCTAAGTTTGGTGTTTGTTGGGTGAGTTTAGTTGGTCATTGAGTCTTCTTGGGTCCCTGTCCTGACTGTTAAGTGCTTACAGAATGATAGGAAGCCTTTTTATTGCTGAATTTTTGGGCAGATTTATTTCTGATCATATTTTTCATTGGTTTCCATTGCACATTGGTATAAGTGTTTACTTCTTGGTATCCTACTTGGCTTGTCTCTATTTTATTACAGTGGGGTCTTCCTTTGAAGCTGTTTTTCAGTCCTTGTATTTCATTTTATTTATATAGAAAATACATAAAATATTTTTGTATTTACATTATGGAATTTGCACTTTTTATTACATTGCATTGATTTTGACACATGCGGAGAAATTGCTTTTCATTGAAATTGTAGAGATTGCATTGGAAAATTTTCATTTAGAAGCATACCATATCTTTCAAATCCAAGACTATTAATTAACAATGTTTTTATATTTTCTTAGTTTTATATGTTGAGTCATAATACCATCAGTTTCACGACCACACCTTTGGGGTAAGAAGAAGCCATTAAAATTAAAGTTCATTAATTAAAAGTAATTAGAAACAATTTTATTTTTCAGGGTACAAAAACAAGTATAGTACATAGGGCCTTGGAATATGATTTTTGTGAGTAACATTCTCTAAGGCTATTAAAATAAACATATGTGTCTGACCAGGGACTGGTGAAACCCATTTTCTAATAAGTGACATCAGGAGGCTTCGCTCACACCATAGTTAAGAACGAGGTCACGAAAAGTTCATTGCAGAGATAGCCCTCTAATACCATCTTAGTGTCAGAGATATTTCTAGGGTTCTATTCATATTTGGGGGTCTTTCTAGAACCTTTAATTTTGTGAGAGGTGATGCTTTTGAGATTTCGATCTTTGTTACCCTGCCCATATGGTGGAACAAAATTACAAATATTCTCCTGTGCATTGGTTATATTTTGGTGACTCTAGTTCCTTGACATAGGTAGCCACATAGGTTACTTGCATGCATTATTCTATAGGTACCCTGAGTCAGATAAGGGTCGAACAACACACATCCTTTATGGAGGATTACCTCGTCGGGGGGATCTGACCAACTGCATTGTTGATCCCACAAGGGACCTTATAAATGATTATGCTACCTTCAATATTTTGAAGGGAGTCTCAGGCCCCTCTTGGGATATACATACCTACTCTAGTGAGGGAGGCCCCTTTTCAACCACTCTATCCTATTTGTGTGCATTGTCCCTTTTTCTTTATTTTGGTGTGCTCTCTAATTATTAGTTGGAACTAGGATTTTGTTTTATATATAGAGTATTGAGTCATTGTGGAGCAAGACCAAACTCCTCGTTGGTCTCATCATTTGTTGAAGCTACCACTGCATCTTGATCCTTTACCAAAGCTGCCTTCTAAAATGCATAGAGTTAATAAACGTGATACATATATCTCCACCTCCTAGACTCATGRTCACCCAGTTATGAATACTGAGTTAGACCTTAACGTCTCTGGGAGTCCTTCGACTCCTATCTCTTCTGTGATTAGTGGTATCCCTTTGACTCCTTCATCTTTGAAGGTGTGGATTTCGGAGGTCCCCACCTCTAGTTCTACCCAACCTATGATTTCTACTCGATCCACAAGAACAAACCCTTTTGGATCTCTTTTTGGTATGCCAAGTCACGATTCTAAGTCAATACCTTCGACCTCTAATCCATTTTCTTTTGGTATGCTTGACATGACATTGTAACTATCATCCTCTGTTTCAATGACTATTGTGAATCCTAGTTTTGTGTCTAGGGTCACGACGCCTCCTTATGTCCTTTATATTTTGGTGGAGGTCATATTCCCCAATATAATCATATAGTTGGAGGTTGGAATCCTCTTTCCTCCAAGCCTAATCCTAGTTTCAATTCTCCAGGATGGAGTGCTCAATCGGGTGGACAATTACTTCCTATATTTTTTCCTTCATCCCCTCTTCCTCCATGCCAATTCTGATGAACACATTTATTATGGAGAATCCCCCTCTATCCTATGGAGTTCGATTTGGAGGTAGTTAGTTTCACACTATGGGAAACCCCCAACATAGAGTCCCTTCGACTGGGAAACATATATGACCCTCACCATGCCACTTCCATGGGTATGTTTCCCATACAACCTTTCATGAATCAGTTTGGAGGAGGATATTATCCTATCAGATAGGGACATTGCATATACCAGAACCCCGGATGGACCACAATCCATGTTGTCCCTTGACCAAGTTTTCGGAGATTATTGGTCATATTGACCTATGTTGGGAATTTGACATCCTGTCGAAGGAGGAGCACAAGACAAAGCTGAGACCACAGGATCTCACCCCCCTTTTGGGCCCCTTTTTGGGTTTTTGGGAATATGTAATGGGAATGGGATGTCAGCCCATGGGTTTACACATGTTTAGGCCTATTTTGTATTTATAAATAGAAGGATAGGCAATGTAAGAAGTGGGAGAATAGTGCATCTATGTGATGTGATGATATGCTCAGTGATAAAGGCTAAGTGCTAGTAAGATTTGTAAGGGATTTTTGCATGATTGTAAGAGACTTGCAGATCTAAGTGTGGGTCCTTGTAACAGATTGTGGATAGCTTAGTGTTGTAACACACGGAAGAAGGATCTAGGGAGTTGCACATATCTTCTGTCCTGTGTGGAGTAAGGGTTTTGAAGGCTTTTTTCTTGTAACTGATTGACTGAAGACAATAAAGAAGAAGAGTTGGTGGACATAGCCCCAGGGTGGGGGTGAACCACGTAAACACTGTGTTATGTGCTTTGTTATTTGTCTTGATGTTTTCACATGTTATTTGCTAAGTTCTTTGATATGTTTAGATAGATCTACTTCTACTTTTTTCTTATGATATGTGAGGATATTAGATCTAATCAAGATACTCATGCTTAGTGCTTGATATGCTCATTCTGATCCATTTATATGCTAAGTGCTTAAATACTGTAGATTAGTGTGAATGTTGTGAAGCTCTATTTTATCAGCRAAGTGAATAGTGATTGCATATTGAGGGACTRATGGTGCTAAGAGTTGTATTAAGTGTTATAATCACATATCTATGTCCCATCTAAGGTTGCAGACACCCCAGTCTTGCAACCAYCCCTGCCTCTACCTCGGTGAGACTTCATCTGCTTYGCAGGTGTTGCCAAAAGGGCCAGTAGTTAGGGCTTTGTTGGTGCACTGTTGTAACRTTGAACCTTGGGTCTACCCCTGTGCCAACAAATGGTTCTGTTGCTGGGACCTGAAACTATGATTGTTGGGAACTGAGAAAGAAGAAGCTCTGTGCAAAGATTCATCCTGAAATTATGGAAGCTTTGTGYGTAGATCTGTTCCGTAGCATGTAGTATTCTACTTGATTTATAAATCTCTGTGTTAAAGAAGGAAACCCGATCTGAAGAAAGTAGGTCGGATCTGAAGGAAAGAAGAAAGATATGAAAGCTTTGTGCTCTAAGAAAGGTAAAAGTGGGAATTCTTGATTAAAAAGAGGTAAGATATGCAAGCTCTGTGCTCTGATAAAGGTAAAGATAGTAAAAAAATTTAGATTTGAATGCTTTGTGCTCTGTATAAGTAAGATAAGTAGAAATTTTTGTTTCTAGAGTATGGATCTAGGTATGTTTAATAAAATTTGTGCTAGTTTGAAAAATAGGGTATTGATAGATGAAAGAAGATTTGATATTAATAGATTTGACAAGAATAGTGAAAGATATGTTATACCTATGCATAGAAAGAATGTTTGGACTAACGAATTGATGTAGGATCCCATAAAGAATTTATTGCAGGTTAGCTCCTATGATCTTAGTGCATAGTACAGGAGAGGTTGGGGATCATTTAAAAGAAAGAGAGGATTAACCCTTTGTTACAGTTGCAGAAAACCAAGACATCTTGCTAAAGAATGCCCTGGGAGAAGACCTAGTTGGCTTTGTTGTAAAGTTATGGACCATGAAGTGTTGGATTTCCCCAGAATGATTGCTAAGCTTGAAGGAATGAATATGAATCAAGAAAAAACTAAGGTAGGTCCATAGGCTATAGCAGAACCCTAGGAATAATCAGAGAAAATATTGCTACAAATGAGAGAAACCTTGAATGACCACCGACATGTCAGATTATCAGAGATGTTCAAAGGAAAAGAATGCATCGAAGCAAGAATAGGAGACTTTGACATTGACTGTGTTCTAGATGAAGAAACATAGGTGAATATCATGACAGAGAGAACTTGGGAAGATATAGGGAGGCTTGCTATGATTCATTCATTAGGAGGACTAGGGTTATTCAAAGGAAAACTGGTAAACTTGTGTGGAAGGCTCGCTCAGTTACCTATGATCGTCAATGGAACTTCGATAGAGGAAGGTGTCGATATTATTAAATTTTTTGAGTACCACGTCCCGTTTACCATGTTAATAGGAAAACCTTGGATTGACAAAGATCAAGCCAAACGAAAGAAAGAAGAAAAAGTCTTGGAGCAGAAGAAACAAGAGTTAAAATATCTCATGACCAGAAGGATCGTACACTTGATCGAAGAACATGAGAACAGGTCGAAGCTATTTAACACTAGAAACCCAGATGTCGAAGATGTAAGAACATTAGAAGACTCACAAGAGACTGAAGTACCTATCTCGGATAAAGAAGAGGTGTTACCCCTGAGTCCTAGGAGAGAATCTCAACAATGCAAAGTAACTAAAACCACTGAAGATAAGAATAAAAATGGAAAATGAACTACCGAGATGAAGCTGACTAGAAAGAAGGCTAGGAAGCAAAGTAAGAAGAGAGTTGAGTTGCAGAAGGTTCCAGAAGGAACTTCGCAAACAGAAAATTTGCAAAATTGGAGCTTCGTCGGGATATCAAAACAGTGACACATGGCACTTCTCCTTGGCGAAGCAATATAGCCATTGGGGATATTATAACCGTTCGATCGATGCTCTGAATGGGAAGAAAGGAAATAAAGGTTCATCATCAGACTATTAGACCACACCATAATGGATCAAACAAGAGTTAATGGAGGCTCAGAATCATTGCAAGAGAATCATTGCTGAGTTTCCTACTAACCCCGTCACACCATGCACGAATAACACTTTTCCTATCTAAGAATTTGAAGCCCGCGGACTAAGAAAATTGTATACAGTGATCATTGCGCTATTGTTGTTTGTTCTAGTGCCATATCTAAGATCATCCTCACCCCAATAATTTTAATCCCAAGTGTGTATGTCAGACAAGCTCACCGTAGTTGAAGAATCAGTAACATAAGTTCTCCTCGACTTAATGACTGAAAGAGTCATGTCAGAGAGAGGAGTGTCTATAGGTGTACAAGCATCTTCGACGAGAGGACTGTCGACCTTTCCATCCACTGCTAGAGTCGGTCCATCCTGGCCAGTAGATGAAAAGCAAAATAAGCATAGGGATGATCTCACGAATGATAAATTAATCCCGAGTATATTACCCACCTATCAACCCCCTTTGAGTGGTGTGATAAATCGTGACAGTGTGCCCAGAGAATTTGAGTACACTTTGGTCACTGCATACCTCCCGAAAGGGATACACATAGCGTGCACAGACCAAGATAAGATCACAGCGTTGAAGTTTAGAGACTTCAACCTCGGCGATAGGAAGGTGTAAAACATGCTCACCCCACACAAGTATCTGACCAGAACCAAGGGAAAGAACTTGAATATCATCCCCCAGTCATGGACCATGAACCTCGTGTAGTCAACATTGCTCAATGTCATGAAGATTCCTCACTTCGGTAGGCACCAAGAAGTGAACGCATGCATCAAGTTTTTGTTATCCTGCTACCATGGTGGATATTTATGGTTGAACCTCTGCATCACAGTGGATCTGATGTTGATCAATCAGATCATAAGGATAATCATGCAGGGCCTTGACCCACAAGATATCTATCCCGGAAAAACCATGGATCACACTCTTGCACAGAATATTAAAGACACCTATGAGGATGTCAAGAAAGGAATGTGAGGCTACAAGGTAGCATCTATCCAGAGCATCATAGTGTGCCTATCCTGTCAATTGATCGTAGGAAAGTTAGTTCACAAGAACCGACCCACCCAAGTGACTAGATTTGTAGTCAACCTCGCAGGAAAGTGCACGGAGGGTAACAAATAAATTGGGCGAAGTACCTCGTAAACCAGTTGGAACTAGACTGCAGGGAAGCGCAGGACCAAGGATATGAGTTCCACTTTAGTTGGCTTCTCATATTGATCACTTTTATCACATGGGAGATGTCGGAAGGTGCGACCTTCCCATACATCGATCCCTTTGAACCTTTGGCCACAAAGTTCAATACACTGTGGTACTCCAGTGACATGAACAAGCAATGAAAATCAAATGTCATCTTCCACACTTATTACAACCAACTAAATACAACCATCTAGTCTAAGCCTCATATAACCTTTAACACTCTCCACAGGTTTAGGCCCTTGATGAAATTCAGTGTGGACTGTCATTTCATCTATATCATAGCACGCGCTGATGAGCATAAACAACAGCTGCAATCATACTACAAGATGACGAAGGGAGACTTAGAAGATATTACTAAGGAATGGTTGGTGGACCTCCTCATCCCAACAGACCCCACGGAGCTATCTGATATTGACAGTCCAGAAGAAATGCATGATACACCTAGACTGAGCAAGACCAAGAAAAATGAATAAGCTCAAGCTGTAAGTAGTACCTCAACGAAGACTGCTTCTATATCACCTAAGCAAAGAGGTGATGGCAGAGAGATAGATGGTGTAGAAGTGGAATGGAAGAAAGGAGAGGTTATGCCACCTAGAGATGAGGAGGAACCCTCGAAGAAAAGGAAGGTTTCCAATCCGAAACCTTCTTCAAGGAAGAAATCAAAAGCAACCAGGACTAAATTTGAGACCACCCTCACCTCATATGACTTTGAATTCATCGTCACAACACTGAATAATGCTTCTTTGGAGATAGTAGAGAAGCAAGAAGATAAGAAGGAGGAGGTTTTTAATCAGATCAAGGTTGAACTTCAAGGAGTGAAGTAGGCACTATAGTCCAGCCACGCAGTTTCCACTACACCTCTGCCATCGAAAACACCAGAACTAGGAGATGAGCCAGCTCAACTCCACCAAATCATTGATATAGTCGAAGCTCGCCTTCGACAAGAACAGGAGGAGACAACACAAACCACCCAGCATTTAGCAAAAGTACAAGGAGTCCTTGAAGAGCAACGACGTACTGCAGAATGAGAGAAGCTTTCTCTCCAAGTAAAATCCAATGAAGAAAAAACCTAGCTGCATAAAGAAAAGAAACAGTTGCTCACAGAGCAACTCAAAGTTAAGGAAATGGTAAAAAAAGCACTTCACTCTATGACAGTTGTCAAAGTAAAGGCCAAAGAGAGAGTTCCACAGTAGGTGTCACAACTCGAAGAAGTGATCCAACATCTCCAGCAACACATCGCATATCTAGAATTACACATTGTACCCGAGACCCTGCAGGACGTAAGGGACAAGTGAGAAGCAACTTCCCACAATGCAGTTGACAAATTAAAATATCTTGCATTGGAATGCAACCAGCTGAGTAACCGCAATGCTTAGAGATATGAAAACCTCACTGAGAACCTGAATTTACAGACACTGGAGTCACGGATCTAGGAAGTGAAGAAACACACAGATACAATACAAGTGCAACTGAAGGTCCTGTCGGCTGTAGAAAGAATGAAGAGGTCTCAAGAACAATGCACATCTTAGCAGCAGATCCATATGCTTCAAAGGAAATTGGTGGAAGTCACTCAATGACTTCAACCTGTGAAAGATAAGGCATGCCAGTTGTTTACAGAGGTAGAGAGTCGAAGAGAAGAGTTAGACTAGGTTGTCACCGTAGCAGAACAACACCTAGAAGAGCCATTGAATGTCATAGTAATACAAGAGTTCGTCGAACAAGAGGCCACAAAAAAGAAGCAAGTCGAAGCAGCTCGATCCAAGCTCGAGGCGTTCGAAGTAGAATTGCTCAAACCAGAGTGACTCGGGACGAGTCACAGGTGAGCGTTGGGGGCCTGTTGGCCCTTGACCAAGTTTTGGGAGATTCTTAGTCATATTGACCTATTTTGAGACTTTGATAATGTGTCGAAGGAGGAGCACAGGATGAATCGGAGACAACGGGATCTCGGCCCCTTTTTGGATTTTTGGGAATATGTAACAGGAATGGGATGTCAGCCCGTGGGTTTACCCATGTTTAGGCTTATTTTGTATGTATAAATAGAAGGATAGGCAATGTAAGAAGTGGGAGAATAATGCATCTATGTGATGTGATGATATGCTAAGTGCTAAAGGCTAAGTGCTAGTATGAATTGTAAGGGATTTGTGCATGAATGTAAGAGACTTGCAGAGCTAAGTGCAGGTCCTTTTAGCAGATTGTGGAGAGCTTAGTAATGTAACGCAAGGAAGAAGGATTTAGCAAGCTGCGTATATCTTTTATCCTATGCGGAGTAAGGGTTTTGAAGGCTTTGTGCTTGTAACCGATTGACTGAAGACAATAAAGAGCAAGAGTTGGTGGGCATAGCCCCAAGGTGGGGGTGAACCACGTAAACATAGTTTATGTGCTTTGTGCTTTGTCTTGATGTGTTCACATGTTATTTGCTAAGTTCTTTGATATGTTTAGATAGATATAATTCTTATTTATCCTTATGATATGTGAGAATATTATATCTGATCAAGATAGTCATGCTTAGTGCTTGATATGCTCATTCTGATCCATTTATATGCTAAGTGCTTAAATACTGTAGATTAGTGTGAATGTTGAGAATCTCTGTTTCATCAACGAAGTGAATAGTGATTGCATATCAAGGGAATGACGGTACTAAGAGTTGTATTAAGTGTTATAATCACAGATCTGTGTCCCAGCTAAGGTTGTAGACACCTGAGTCTTGCAACCACCCCTGCCTCTACCTTAGATAATAATTTGTCTTCTTCGCAGGTGTTGTCGAAAGGGCCGGTAGTTAGGGATTTGTTTGTGCATTGTTGTAGCATTGAAACCTGGGTCTGCCCCTGTGCCAACAATCCCTCATCCCTAATATTTCTTGGGAGCATGGGCTCAATTGTCGCAACCCTGAATCCCTTTTTTGGGGATGCTTAATCTTCCATATTTGTTGAAATTAATGAATGACCCTATGCGTCATGATCCCTCATGGCCCTCTGTCCCCACCAAGATTCCTTCATACATTCCAAAATTTGAAGGAAATACTGGTGAGGATCCAGGTGATTACATCACTAATTTTTATCCATGGTTCTCATATAACTCCTTGAATGACGATTCTATTCATTTGAAGATATTTCAACACACCCTCACGGGGGTCGCCATGAAATGGTACATTGAGCTATCGAGGGGAATGTATGGAACCTTTAATCATATGGTATTGGTCTTTCTCAACCACTTCCAGTTGTCAATTCATTACAATGCTGACATAGAACTTTTTCTGGCCTTCTGCCAAGATATAAGAAATCATATCTCAGACCATATCCAAGAGTGGCGTAGACAGAAAAGGTTGACCACATCCTACATTCTTCCATATTTTCTATTAGAATAGTTACTTAAGTGATGCAGGAGCATTGCCCACATCAAGCGAGCATGGGGGCAAGCACCACACATTTTGAGCATATGTTAAATTGTTTAAAACTTTTGAAGAGTGGATGCGCCAAACTTAAATGTCATAGTTAAGGAGAGGCGTACTTATGCATTGTATAGGACCTTGAGAGATCCGCTCTTGTCCATAGTAGGTAGGAGGCATTTATGTAAGTAGGTAGAATTGAATATTAGATTAGACAGTTTTAGAAGGAGTGGAGAAAAAACAGATATAGACACCCTCATTGTGCATTGTAACAGGATCAGAGTTAGAAGCATTGGAGCATAGAAGAGAAGCAGAGAGCTATGTAGAAACACCCATGTACTGATATTTGGATTAATAGAAAGAGATTGATTCAAATTCATGGTTTTTTGTTTATTCTCTGGGTATTGATGTTGAATGGTATGCTCATGAATGTTTGCTTCCTAGTGTACATTTTCTTTTAAATGTTGTGTATGTGATTTCATGGTTTGAGTTTGAAGTTTGGAAGGAAGAAGGAATGAGTTTCAATTGTTTCTCTATCTGAGCAAGATTCCTGCAAGGAGTGCAGTTGAATTGTCCACAGGGAGTGCGTCGACAAGGGGTTCAGAGGGTTGTCTCTAAAATATCAGGAGAGGTAGTGGTTGTTCTCATTTCCTCATAGTGCAACTAGGAAGAGGAGTTGTGCAAGGAGTGCATAGGCCAAGGAGAGACTCAGAATTGTGAATCTGAGTGAAGAATTCAAGGAATGTTGCTGCAGGTGTGTGCAAAGTCGAAAGCACTCAACACTAGGAAGTGTTTGAGAACTGCCGCAAGGATTGTGCGCAAGAGTCTTCTTGAAGACTCAGAGTTGTGTGGAATCTCAGGAGGGATAAGGCTTTCAACCTCATTGAAGAGAAGCACTGGAATTTTGTGCCATGGAGTGTCTAAAATAGACGTTGCAAAGTTGCACCGTAGGCGGACAAGGTTCTCGCAGAAGAATACTGGGTTCATTTCGTGGAATCATCAAAGGGAAGGGATCGATGGTCAATATCTTGTGGAGAGGATTTTTGAAATCCCTCCAGCCATTGGATCTGCCAAAGAAGCGAGGAGGTTACGGCTGCATTCGTAGTTCAAGCTCTAGGAGCCGTGAGTCATTGGATCGTCGACCAGTTACCCGTCAGCCGTCCAATCTGACAGGAGTTGCACAGGGTTTAAAATATCATGAGCACAGTAAGAACCCCGAGAATCATAGGGATATCGAGATGTCGAGGTTCGGGAAATCGGAAGTCCCATGGACCAGAGGTCAGAGAAATCCATTGTGAAAATCCCGATGAGTTCAGAGACATCCATCTGTTGGGATAGGTGGCAGGGATCAAGAGTCCATTGGCATTTTGGAGATTTAGAAGTCAAGAGTCCGAGACCTATTGAACCCCGGAACAGCGAAAGGATCATAGTCGTAGGATCTCAGGGAGGACACGTGTCGTGTGGTCGTCTAGATTGGGAATGTGGTCGTCGGAGCTCAGATAAGTGAGTGTTTATGATTTTGTAAAGTGGTGAAACCTGAGGTTTGATCTGAATCGTCCATCGCTTGGGACACATGTCAAAAATTCGAAGAGATTCGGAGATCGGCGTTTCAGAGGTTCTGAGGACAGGGAAATCTTGCATTTCAGAATCGTGAAGTGCAAAATCCCGATGAGGAAATAAGTTATGTGCGGGGCCCATCTGACGTCGTCTCGTCGTAACAAGGAAATCGAGGATTTCCAGGGTAAAAAAACCCTGAGGCATATCAGGACCGTCCATCCTTGAGGACGCGTGGTCGACACCAAATCTTTCGGGAAATTTCCCGAAGGGAAAAGTCATCCATCGAGAAATCGAGAATTGGGAAATCGGGAATTCCGTGGGTAAGAGATCTACTACATTTCAACCCTCGAAACCCCGAATCCCGATAGGGAGTATGAACGCGATCATATGAGAGGAGATCGCATGGACTAAATGCATAGCCCGGAGGATAAGGCAACAAGGGAGCATGTCGGGGTATCGACGATCAGGAAATTGGGACCCCAAAGGGTGGTGACATCGGAGATTTGAAAACCCTGAAACCTGATTGTGGATTTCTGTCGAAAATGGAACAGTGACTAGCCTAAAGGTTGTAAGGTGTCGGAAAAGACCTGTGGGTCGAATTCGAAGGAGATTCCAATAGGAATCGAAAGAGACATTCCAGCTCGAGGGAGGAAATTGAATGATCCTTAAGACCGAGAGGTCAGGCGCGGGACCTGCTGAGGTAGGTGCCCGGGTGGACGCCACCAAGTGGTATCAGAGCTTAGAAAAGCTTCTTTGCTTTCTATAGCAGGAAGAAGGAAGATTCACCATGCCACCAATAAGAAGAGATAGAACATCACCTGATCTAGAGGAGGAAAGGGAGACGTCCAGAGGAAGGGGTAGATAGGTGCAGAACCCAGAAGTAGAAAGAGATCTGCATAACATATGTGCCAGACTTGTGGATGTGGAGATAAGACAAAAACGCATAGCTTATGTAGGAGATATTAGTGAGTCCAAAAATGAAGATGATGCTAGATGTGGAGAAGAAGAAATCACAGTAGAAGATGTAGCAAATGAGCGCTTACTTAGAGCTGTTGCAAGAATGGGTGCAAAGGCGAAGATGGACATTCCAGTTTATGATGGAAATCTGGATGCAGAAGAGCTTCTAGACTGGATTAGAGCTCTAGACACATATTTTGACTATGAAAATGTCAAATAAGACAAGAAGGTCAAGCATGCTGTCACGAAATTAAAAGGACATGCATAATTGTGGTGGGATGAACTACAAGCAGACAGGCATTGCCAAGGCAAGCAGAAAATTAAGAGCTGGGACAGGATGATTGCAAAGATGAAGGAAAAATTCATCCCCAGGGATTACCAGATTACCCTGTTCAGGAAGATGAAAAACCTGAGACAGAAGCTGATGTCAATAAAGGAATATACTGAGGAATTTTACAGGTTGAATATTAGAGCAGGTCATCGTGAAAGAAATGATGAAAAGGTAGCTAGGTATATGAATGGCCTGAGATATGAGATCTAATATGAAATGAGTATGTTGACCATACGAACAGTGGAAGATGCTTATCAGATGGCTCTGAAAGCAGAAGAGAAGCTGAGCCGAAAGCAAAGTCAAAGAGGCCGAGGTAGAAGTCAACCCAGAGGCAAATTTGTTGTCCAGGACAGAAACCGGAAGCCCAAGGAAAACTAGAAGAAACCTCAGACTCGAATTGAGAGAGGTGGAAGCTCACAGCGAGGGAAATACACTGAACAGAGAGGACAACATACTGAGCAAAGAGGAKGGTATGCTGATAATAATACTTCTCCTCGTACTAGAGGTAGAGGAAGAGGCAGAGGTGGAGTAATAACATGCTTCACATGTGGAAAGAATGGGCACAAGTCTTATGAGTGTCCTGATAAAAASAAGGAGGGTGGAGAGACTCACATCACTGAAGCACAGGGGTGAAATGTTGAGGCAGAGGATGCTGAAGGTGGAAGATCRCTAGAGATGAAGAAAGTTCTTTTGACACCCGAAAGGGAGGTGGAAAGTTCAGTCCAAAGGACTAGACKTTTTCAGACTGCTTGCAAAACCAAGGATAGAGTGTGAAAGGTCATTGTGGATAGTGGTAGCATAGATAATCTCATCTCAACTGAGATGGCAGAAAAGTTGGAGATAGAAATGATTGAACATCCGAGCCCATATAAAGTTTCATGGCTACAAAAGGGACATCAGGTAAATGTCACTAAACAATGTTTAGTTGAGTTTAAGATAGGCAGATATAATGATAAGATACTCTGTGATGTTATTCCTATGGATGTTTGTCATTTATTGCTGGGTAGACCATGGAAATATGACAGAAATGTGATTCATGATGGGAGGATGAACACATACACCATAGAAAAGAATGGGAGGACACACATGTTGCTTCCAATCAAGGATAAGGAGGTGAAGCTGGAAGTGAGCAATACAGTACTTCTCATGAGTGGGAAGGAATTTCTTACAGAGGTTAATAATAAGGAGGATCCACAATTCATTGTGGTCAGGAAACCGAAAATTGTTCTGACTAGCACAAGAGTGGATGATTTACCAGAGGAGGTTCAGGAACTGCTGGAAGAGTTCACTGACATTATAGTGGACAAATTACCTCGTTCGTTTCCACCTATTAGAAGTGTGAGTCACCATATTGATCTCATACTAGGAGCTAGTTTTCCAAATAAATCCACGTATAGATTGACGCCGCAAGAAAATGAAGAGGTTCAGAGGCAAGTCCAGGAGTTGTTGGACAAAGGTTTGGTCAGGGAGAGCTTGAGTCCGTGTGCTATTCCAACATTACTCAGTCCAAAGAAAGACGGAGGCTGGAGGATATGTACTGACTCAAGGGCGATAAATAAGATAACCATCAGGTACATATTTCCATTGCCGAGGATGGATGATCTGATGGATTGCTTGAGTGGAGCAAAGTACTTTTCAAAGGTTGATTTGAAAAGCGGATATCATCAGATTCACATGAGGGAAGGTGATGAGTGGAAGACAACATTCAAAACAAACGAAGGGTTGTATGAATGGCTTGTTATGCTGTTTGGCTTAATAAATGCGCCAAGTACCTTCATGAGGTTGATGAACAAAGTCCTGAAGGAGTTCATCGGAAAAGTTTTTATCGTATATCTGGATGATATACTAACTTTCAATAAAATGGAGGTTGAACATCTGAAGCATTTGGCTACAGTGATGCAGAAATTATAGCAAGAGAAGCTGCTCATAAATATGAAGAAATCCTCATTCATGAAGACAGAGCTCAATTATTTGGGATTTTTTATTTCTGCAGATGAGTTGAGGATGGATCTAGATAAGGTGGAGGTAATAAAAAATTGGCCATCACCAAAGAACGTATTTGAATTGAGGATTTTTCACGAGTTAGCTAGTTTCTACCAGAAGTTCATCAGGAATTTCAGTGGAATTAGTGCAGCAATGATGGATACAGTGAAGAAAATACATAAATCTTTTCATTGGACAGAAGAAGCTGAGAAGAGTTTTAACCTGTTGAAAAGGAAAATTACGGAACAACCAATTATGGTGTCGCCTAATTTTCAAAAGACATTTCAAGTAAAGTGCGATGCAAGTGGATTTGTGATAGGGGCAGTCTTGAGTCAAGAAGACATACCAATAGCATACTTCAGCGAGAAGATGAATGAAGCGAAGTTGAAGTACTCTACTTATGATAAGGAGTTTTATGCTATCATCCAGGCATTGAAAAAATGGAGGCATTACTTGATCCCGAAAGAGTTTGTATTGTATAGTGATAATCATGCACTGCAGTTTGTGACTCAACAGGAAAAGTTGAATCAAAGACATGTAAAATGGGTTGAATATATGCAGAATTTCACATTTGTGATTAAACATATTTATGGTACTGCTAACAAAGTTGTTGATGCTTTGAGCATGAAGTGTTTACTGTTGCAGGAGTTCAAAGTCAAGACGTTGGGTTTTGATGATCTCATGGACATGTACGTAGATGATCCAAATTTTCAAGAGGCATATGAGGCAGCTGAGAATCCAATTCTCAGAGACAAAAACCCGTGGATAGAGTATATGATCCAAGAAGGATTACTGTTCAGAGGCAATCAACTGTGTATTCCAAAATGCTCCATGAGGGAGAATCTGCTGAAGGAAAAACACAGTGGAGGATTGGCAGGGCACTTTGGCCATGAMAAGACATTCGCAAAGCTAAATGAGTCATATTTTTGGCCGAGAATGCGAGAAGAGGTCAATATATTCATGGAACGATGCAGAATTTGCCAGCATTTGAAGGGAAGAAAGCAAAATGCAGGGTTTTATCAACCATTGCCCATACCAGAAAGGTCATGGGATGAAATTAGCATGGATTTCATATTGGGGTTGCCAAGGACACAAAGAGGATTTGATTCCATATTTTTGGTGGTGGATAGATTTTCCAAGATGGCACACTTTATCCCATGTCAGAAAACTAGTGACGCGACTCACATCGTGAACCTGTTTTTCAAAGAGGTCATTCGACTTCACGGTTTACCAAGGAGTATAGTTTTGGATAGAGATACGAAGTTTATAGGGCACTTCTGGAGGACCTTATGGAAGAATCTGGGAACTAACTTGTTATTTAGTTCAGCTTATCATCCTCGGACGGATGGACAGACAGAAGTAGTGAACAGAAGTCTAAGAGATTTGTTGAGAAGCCTGGTAACAGAACACCACAGCGATTGGGACAATATATTACCACAGGTAGAGTTTTTGTATAATGACTTAGTGAACAGAAGTACAGGACAGAGTCCATTTTACATTGTTTACGGCATACAGATGAGGGGAATTTCTAAATTGAGGGATTCTGAACAGAATGCAACTAGGAGTGCTAGTGCAGAAGATTTCGCAGAAGCGATGAGGGAACTTCATAGCCAAGTGAAAGAGCGAATGCAGAATTCAAGTCAGGAGTATAAGCGGAGAGTAGATCAACACAGAAGACAACTTCAATTCAAAGTTGGTGACTTGATTTTGGAACATCTGAGAAAGGAAAGGTTCCCGAGAGGAATGTATAATAAATTAAAGATGAAGAAGATCGGACCCTGCAAGGTCTTGAAGAAAATTGGAGAAAATACTTATGAGATTGAATTACCCGATGGGATCGGAATTTCTTCGATATTCAATGTCTCAGATTTATACCCATACAAAGCTAAGGAAGCAGGAACAAATGATGAACAGTTAGAGGTTCAGTGGCAAAATCAAATGCCAGTTGCAGATAGGCCACAGATGGAGCAGATATTGGATAAACGAGTGGGTAAGAAGACCAAAAGGAAAGAATACTTCGAATATTTGGTCAAGTGGAAAGGCCATATAGTTGAAGATGCCAACTGGGAGAATGAAGCTGAGATTCAGAAGCATGGACAAACCGTGCAAGAGCTCATGGATAGGAGCCCATGAAGATTTTCAAGAGAAGGAGTATGATGCAGGAGCATCGCCCACATCAAGCGAGAGTGGGGGCAAGTGCCACACATTTTGAGAATATGTTAAATTGTTTAAAAAATTTGAAGAGTGGATGTGCCAAACTTAAATGTGATAGTTAAGGAGAGGAGTACTTATGCATTGTATAGGACCTTGAGCGATTTGCTCTCGTCCATAGTAGGTAGGAGGCATTTATGTAAGTAGGTAGAATTAAATATTAGATTAGACAGTTTTAGAAGGAGTGGAGGAAAAATGGATATAGACACCCTCATTGTGCATTGTAACAGGATCAGAGTTAGAAGCATTGGAGCATAGAAGAGAAGCAGAGAGCTGTGTAGAAACACCCATGTACTGATATTTGGATTAATAAAAAGAGATTGATTCAAATTCATGGTTTTGTATTTATTCTCTGGGTATTGATGCTGAATGATATGCTCATGAATGTTTGCTTCCTGGTGTACATTTGCTTTTATATGCTATGTATGTGATTTCATGGTTTGAGTTTGAAGTTTGGAAGGAAGAAGGAATGAGTTTCAATTGTTTCTTTGTCTGAGCAAGATTCCTGCAAGGAGTGCAGTTGAATTGTCCGTAGGGAGTGCGTCGACAAGGAGTTCAGAGGGTCTCAGGAGAGGTAGTAGTTGTTCTCATTTCCTCAGAGCGCAGCTAGGCACAGGAGCCGTGCAAGAAGTGCGTAGGCCAAGGAGAGACTCAAAATTGTGAATCTAAGTGAAGAATTCAAGGACTACTGCTGCAGGTGTGTGCAGAGTCGAAAGAACTCAACACTAGGAAGTGTTTGAGAACTGCCACAAGGATTGTGCACAAGAGTATTCTTGAAGACGCAGAGTTGTGTGGAAGCTTAGGAGGGATAAGGCTTTCAAGCTCATCAAAGAGAAGCACCGGAAGTTTGTGCCATGGAGTGTCTAAAACAGGCATTGCATAGTTGCACCACAGGCGGACAAGGTTCTCGCAGAAGAATACTAGATTCATTTCATGGAATCATCAAAGGGAAGAGATCGACAGTCAAGATCTTGTGGAGAGGATTTGCGAAATCCCGCTAGCCGTTGGATCTGCCAAAGAAGTGAGGAGGTTACGGCTGCATTCGGAGTTCAAGCTCTAGGAGCCATGAGCTGTTGGATCGTCGACCAGTTACCTGTCAGTCGTCTGATCTGACAGGAGTTGCACAGGTTTTAAACCCTCATGAGCAGAGTAAGAACCCTGAGAAGCATCGGGATATCGAGACGTCGGGGTTGGTAAATCAAAAGTCCCGTGGACCAGA
>JASDQU010440156.1:15481-28635 GCA_032191745.1 Picea mariana | reverse complement strand
TCGAAGCTCAGATAAGTGAGTGTTTATGATTTTGTAAAGTGGTGAAACCCGAGGTTTGATCTGAACCGTCCATCGCTTGGGACACATGTCATAAATATGAAGAGAGTTGGGGATCAACGTTTCAGAGGTCCTGAGGACAGGGAACTCTTGCATTTTAGAATCGTGAAGTGCAAAATCCTGATGAGGAAATAAGTTACATGCTGGGCCCAGCTGACATCGTCTCATCGTAATAGGGAAATCGGGGATTTCCAAGGTAAAAAAACCCCGAGGCATATCAGGACCATCCATCCTTGAGGACACGTGGCTGAGACCGAAGCTTTTGGGAAATTTCCCGAAGGGAAAGTTCATCCATTGAGAAATCGAGAATTGGGAAATCGGGAATTTCGTGGGTAAGAGATCTACTACATTTCAACCCTCAAAACCCTGAATCCCGATAGGGAGTATGACCGTGGTCATATGAGAGGAGATCGCATGGACTAAACGCATAGCTCGGAGGCTAAGGCAACAAGGGAGTGCATCAGGGTATCAACGATTGGGAAATCAAGACCCCAAAGGGTGGTGACATCGGGGATTTGAAAACCCTGAAACCCGATTGTGGCTTTCTGTCGAAAATGGAACAGTGACCGGCCTAAAGGTTGTAGGGTGTCGGAAAAGACCTGTGGGTCGAATTCGAAGGAGATTCTAGTAGGAATCGAGAGAGCCATTTCGACTCGAGGGAAGAAATTGAACGATCCTTAAGACCGGGAGGTCAGGCACAGGACCTGGTGAGGTAGGTGCCTGGGTGGACGCCACCTTTAAGTCATTATTTCCTTATATTTTGAAGGATGTCTCTACATCCAGAGTAACATCTGAGGAAGAATCTATTTTCAAATCCCAAGAATTAGATCTCATATATACTCAATCTAGGATGTTGTATTAAACTCTTACTCACGCGTTGCGGTTAAACTATGATCCTAGACAAAATCCCGAGCGTCATGTCGATGGAATCATAGGCTCTGCAATTGCTAATTCTAGAGACTTGGTGATGAAACAGTTGAAATATTTTCTCTAGGCCATCTTGTAGTAGGACAAGATTCGACATCATCCTCCACCCCCACCCAGTCGACGGATGTGCATTTTATACAGTCATCGGCTAACCCAAATGGTAACCAACAACCAGGAGGGAATAAAAAGAAAGGACGAGGCAATAATCGTAAGTGTGGGAAAAATAATAATAAAGCAAAGGATGACTCTAACAATGATAGACTGAATAATAATGCTAGTGAGGAAAAGAAATAAAAGAGGAAGGTGAAGTTTCCTTGTAAACTTTGTAAATATGATCACCTTACCCACCTATGCCCCAAAATAGAGGAAGCCTCGAGGCTCTTATCATAGTCACCTATTGTGCTGACAAATCCATTTCCACATAATCAACGCATGGCCTTGGGGACCTCCAACACAAGAAATGCATCTAGTGGGATTCAAAACCCATTGGCAGATGAAGGTGGCCATCTATGTGTCAATATGGTCTAGTATTAGATTGATGTAGCCACTGGATCTCGTGATTACGGTTCTTCATAGACTGTTACAGGTACAAAGTCTCCTCCTCCTCTAAAAACTCCCTTGCAGATAGAAAAGTCGAAACCTCTGCCTCATATTCTGAAAGGAGTATTAAATCTCTCTTCCCACAATTGTAATGCTAGAGCTGCACATAACTATTCAATTGTCAGAGATATGGGCCAAGCCCCTTGTGTGATGTTGGCTTTGGAGGTGCTCTAGATGTGTCCTTCATAAAGGAATGCCTTGTGATCTATGTTAGGAGATCTAGATCCATGTGGCTCTAAGGTTATCAAGTTTGATGTCACGGATGTTAAGCCTCGCTTACCTTACCATGTGGCCTTTCAAATACATGTGGAGTACACAAAAATTACCATCAAATGTACTATGATTGATGAAGGTGCTACGGCATGAGTGATGTCTCTAACCTATTGAAAATCCATTGGCTCTCCGACCTTGTCCCAATCTATGATTGTGTTGACTTCATTTGATGGGCGTTTATTTCAACGACACAAAATTCTTCCCCCTCTTCTGGTCCAGTTAGGTGGGAAGACAATGGAGGTTGATGTCAATGTGGTTGATGCCCCTCTCAACTATAATTTACTACTACAGCATAATTGGACTTATTACATGAAAATCGTCATGTCATCCATTTTTTGTGCTTTATGTTTTTCTCATGAAGGGAAAATAGTGATGATTGATCAGTTGTATTTTTCCCATGCTAATCCTAGTGCATCAGTTGGACCTTCGCTCCTTGTGATTGACAATTCATAGTAGGAAAATAAGGATGTTGGTGTCATAATGTATTCCTCTTTGATGGGTAGCTTTGATTTCATGGCACCAATTCACCATATTCATGCCATTTCCAGTGAGTCTTCATCATCGATGAGGTTCATTCCTTTCTATACTTCATATTTCAATGACCCTTGGACCCTACCTTCCCGGACTATTTCATACAAAGGTTAGTCACACATTGGGATGGAAATTACACTATCAACAACAGAGGTTGCGTACTAGGCTATTCTTGATGCTACTTCTAACCTGGATCCTTCCTCCTCATGGATGGACAAGATGGATCTTGTTCTAGAGCCCATATGGGTCACTCTATCATCTTGTTCACATGATTTCCTTGATGATACTTTACCTTCGGATGAAGCCATCTTAGAGGCCATGTATGGTCTTGATAGGCCTTGGGAATATATGCATCATCAATCCTATTTTCTCCTATAGCTTGTTAAGATCGAACATGATGACTTTATATCTACCTTGAGTGAGATGGTCGGTCATGTCATGGTTCCATTAGAGACGCATGGTATTTATGCCGAGGGAAACATGGAGAATATTTATCCTACCTTCACGATCAACATCTCTCATATTCCTGGAAAAATTGAGAATGTATATATTGGTGCATATTTTTCTCCTGAATGAAGTCAGATCTACACCAACCTCTTCAAATAATTTTGTGATGTTTTCACTTGTTCATATGAAGATATGCTAGGGATTGACCCTAACATTTTCAAGCATGAGATTAAAAACTATCTGGATGCTAAACCTGTTCAGAAATGTCTTAGAGATATTAATCCTAGGAAGGCCCTTTCTATTAAGGTAGAGGTAGAGAAGCTACTAATCCTGGTTTCATCTACCCAATTCCCTTGACTGAATGGGTGTCCAACACCATTCCCGTAAATAAAAACAAAGGAACCATCCGTGTGTGTATGGATTTTTTAATACTTGAACAAGGCTTTTCCTAAAGATAAATTCCCTACTCCTTTCATTGACCATATTATTTATGAGTGCATGAGAAGAGAATTTTTTTCTTTTATGGATTGTTTTTTTCAAGGTATAATCAAATTCAAATCAAACCCGAGGATCAACACAAGATGACATTTATTTTTCCTTAGGTTACTTTTTCATACGAAAAATGCCTTTCGGTCTTAAAAAAATAGGAGAAACCTTCCAACATGCCATGACCTTTTCTTTTCAAGATCTTAAACATATTGTCAAAGCTTAATTAGATGATCTCACTGCTCACTCTTGAAAGAGAGTAGATCACTCCACTCAACTTCGATTATTATTTGAGAGATGTTGTTACTATCGCATTTGATTGAACCATCACAAGTGCATCTTCTACGTTAGGTCTTGCCGTCTTTTAGGTTTCTTAGTGTCTAAGAATCATATCCTAGTAGATCCTATGAAGGCTGAGGAAATACTTAGAATGCCTCCCCTATGCAACATTAGAAAACTTTAAGGTTTGTAGGGGAAGGCTAATTTCCTCCTTCATTTCATAGTGAACTATGCCAATTTAACTAAAGGTTTCATGTGTATTTTGAATATGGACACTTTGTTTATATGGGATGATCAAGCCCAGGAATCCTTCGATGCTCTTAAGAAAGCTTTGGTATCGACGCCTCTGTTGAAGCCTCTAGACTATAATAGAGACTATTTGTTTTATATCTCAATGTTTGAAGGGACGGTTGGTATGGTTCTTGTTCAGGAGGACAATGAGCTCCATGATCACATTTTCTGCTATCTCAGTCAAAACCTAGTTGGTCCTAAACTTAAATACTCTCACGTAGAGAAACTGGCCTTGGTCATCGTACATGCAGTTCAAATATTAAGACATTATATATTACTTTGCAAAACTACCATAGTTGTAGATATCAATCCATTTCAATACATCCTCACCATACATATCATAGGGGGGAAGTACAATAAGCATATTTTTATTTTGCAAGAATTTGATCTTGATTTCTCTTCGGCAATGTCTAAGAAATCACTAGTTTTGTTGAGTTGATATCAGACTTCCCTCAATAATATGAGGAAATTTTTCATGATGATTCATTCATAGGTGAACATATTTTCCTTATCTTGTTTTCAGACCCCAGGTATGGAGACATTTTTATCTATCTTCAAACCTTGAAGCTACCCCAACATCTATCAAGAGACAATCGAAGACGTATATGCCATCAAGCTAAAAAATACCTTATTATCGGGGACACTTTGTATCATCGAGGGGTAGATAATATTTTACATCGTTGCTTGAATCATGAGGAATTTGAGTCTATTCTCAATGACTGTCACAGTGGGGATTGTGGTGGTCATTTATCTGGTCTTAAGAAAAACAAAAAAATATTGTGAGGTGGTTATTTTTGGCCATCAATTTTCAATGATTGTGTGGAAGTGGTCAAGAAGTGTCACCCTTTCCAAGTGTTCACTCAGAAAATGTGCTCATACCCAAACCCTCTTCACCTAGTCATCATCATCAGTCTCTTCACCAAGTGGGGGGTATATTTTATGGTTTATAACCCATCCTCGGTTGGGGGGCATATTATTGTGGTCATGGATTATTTTACTAAATGGGCAGAGGCCATGCCTACCGTTAAATCATATAGTAAGACTGCAACATTCTTCGTATTCAACCCGATTATAGCCCAGTTCATAATCCCAAGAGATATTTTCATTGATCATGGAATTCACTTTCAGAATGAAATGATGAACGAGTTAGCATAAAAACTAGGTTTTAAGCACAATCATTCTTCCCCTTACTATCCCTAGGAAATGGACAAGTAGAGGCAGTGAATAAATCTCTCAAGACCATATTGCAAAAAAATGTCAGCCAGAGTAAATTTGAATGGAATCTAATGCTTTACCCTACACTTTGGGAATACCAAACCATGGTAAATACTTCCATTGGTTTATCTCCTTTTCATTTAGTACATGGTGTGGAGTTGATTATTCTGATTGAATGTGAAATATGTTCCCTTAATTTAGCAATTGAGGTCCTACCTGACACATTTGATCTTGAATAATGCCTCATATACCTGGAGCATATTGATGAGAAACACTGAGATGCCTCTATGGATATAGAAGCGAATAAATTACATGTTAAGGTTTAGTACAATAATTCTGTATGTCCTTGACAATATGGTGAGGGTGACTTGGTTCCCCTTTATGACCAAGCCAAAGAACCATTGGGGGAAGACAAGTTCAACCCCATGTCGCATGGTCCTTATATCGTTCAATGTGTATTAGAGAAAGGAGCCTAAAAATTAGAATATTATGAAGGGAATATGCTGGATGAGCCCAGAAATGGGCTCTACCTTAAAAGGTATTACACTTGAGCCGTCAATCTTTGGCGTGACCTTTGTATACTAGTGTATCTTAGTGTATATACATATTTTCCTTTGTGTCATTGAATTTCTTATCAAGTTTTCCCTTGGTTGGTAGATGTCAACGGAGTCTTCATTTTACTTAAGATTCACAGATAGTTCCATTCATCATACACGAAACATGGCTTCCGTTTCTTAGGTCATTTACTCACTCGAGGGCCAACTAGTGTCTTCAGGTGGCATTTGTCTGGAGCCATCAACGGATAATGTGGATGAGTATATCATCATTATAGAGATATTACGCAACACTATTTCACATGGTTTTCGGTCTTTATAGGTTCATCTGGAATCCTAGTTATTCATATGTCAGTTGAACGACAATTACCATGTGCGAGATCCTACTCTACTCCGATGATTCCTATGGGTAAGACATTTGGAACGATAATTTGATTTTATTACTTTTAATTAAATCCATAGAAGTTCTAATCACATATCTGATGCATATACTAATTATATTTTGGATTTTCATTTGTCACATAACTAAGAAAATAAAACACATTCATACATTCACACATTGCAACATATATAAGTAAAACCGAAGACCCATTTTTTTTTTATATTTCATCCTTTTGAGTTCAAACAATATTGTGTCATAATACAAAATTGGGCTCACACCCTCAAAATACATATATGGTCGGAGTATAATATTACCATGGCATCTATGCCTATGGCTCCATATGCATACCAAGATATCACACTATAGTATTTGCGAGACACCGGAAGAGCTTCACCCACACATAGAGTACACCCACCACCTGTTGTTGTATCACCTCTAGTGGATCCTCCACTTGAACCATAGGAATCATGTGCATCAATCAGGACAAGTTACCCTGCACATTATCTAGCATTATCTCCACATCCTCGCCCACTTTCTCATATCCTCAGCCCCTCTTCTAATGTTGTGGAAATCCCTCTAGACATCATGGGCCTACATTTGCATAACAAAGCAATTGTTAATACTTGATACCATTTAAAAATATTTGTGTTTTTTATTTTTATTTTTATTGAAAACAAAAATGAAATATATAAAAACATTTCTTACCAATATCACTGTAGATAGAACCTGGTAGAAAAGGCATGTTAGGATCCCCTTTGTAGTCGATCCCTCCATAAGGATAGTCATCAATGGCTATGACATGTCGGTGCCACCAGAAAAATAACTCATCATTGTTGGGGGTTGGCACCCTACCACCTCCTAGATGCCTCATTAGGTTGATCCACCATGATATGGTTGGATAGCACTATCCATGTGGAGTAATCTCTACTCTAGGGCTCAAACTTGGAACCCTCTCAAAGAAAAAATTACAAAGTATGGATGAAAATCCAAAAGTTCTCATTTTCCCTTGTTTGCAATTTGTCAAATGACTCTTCATGTTAGCCAATAGTGAGTTACACCAGTCATAAACAATGGGTCTTAAACACTCCACTGCATAGAACATGAGTGGCCTTGCTTCTTGGTGCAATGAGGTCGACCCAGAAATTCACGTGAGTACAAGAACAACGATCTTTAATCTTAGGTTCTCGATCTCCCTGATAGGGAGTTGGATCCCTACTTTATCTATGCCTACAACATAGTGGGTGGAAATGTACTCCATATTCATACCAACCCCATCCCCTCAAGCCTTCAGATTCACTACCTCACATCAGCGAGACAATCCTGTGATGAAGTATATATCTTCCACTTCAATCCTTAATGGTTTTCGATCGAGGTTGAAGGAATCTGTTTCTGGATCCCAGTAGTTTACTAGCAACTAGAGTAACCTCACTTGGGCCCTCATTCCCTTGAGAGAATTTTTTTTATAAAGCCAACATCGTTTTAGAGATTTTTGAGCCATTGCATCTCTTTCCACTGCTACATCTATCTCCTCATGCTCCCTTTCCCTCCATTCAATAACCGTCCTGCAAAGGAAAAACCATTTTTTGAGTTAAAGCCTTTTAAAAATTTTGTTCACTGACATGTGCGCAGGCTAACATGATAACAGTCATGTATAGGGATGCATATACATGTGAAAGCTTCGACAATTTTCCAGTGTATATTGGGTTGTATATGCGACCCAATGATATATCATGCACGTATACCCTAGTTTTCATATTACGCCCTCTAATACTAAAAAATAGGTCCTTAAATTGAAATTTAAACCATTGAAATTGAAGGAGAGGGAATAGGAACTTACTTGGTCCATATGGTTGTTGATTCTGTTGATCATAGCTCCCACAATTGACACTTGAATATCATGGGAAAATGGCATAAAATGCACTATGTGGGTGAAAAAACTCAAATGGTATGGTAAAATGGTCTATTTTTACTATTAGTAGAAATTTCTGACTCACTTCCTATAGTTTTTTCTATTTTTTGACCTTATGAACTAATAGCGCAGTGGAAAGACTTGGTTTTTGGTGATTTTTTCCAGGATTTTTTGTAGTTTCTAGCATCTTACCGTCCGTTCAATCATTTGACAAGTATACTATTTCACCAACATATAGGATAGGTTTTCACTCCATTTTTCATTCTTCCATCATCCTATGCCCATGATCCATACAACCTAGGTACAAACCCATTTATTAGCGACACAAAGCCTTCTCACTACTACTAGAAGTGTCGTTAGTAAGTGGTAGAGACTTACCAAACATGGGTTCCCTAGTTATAACCTTTGTGTCGTTTGGTGCCCATGAAAAAGTTATTCTAGGACCAAGAGTTCCTTATAATCTTGAGATGACTTTGTGTTCGAACCCCATATTCTTAATCACAAGCATTCTGACGCTACCTATGGGACTCTCCTCGAGTCTTGTTTAATCTCTTTTCCGACTCCCAAAAAAATGAAAAGATTTTCGAGTGAACTTGTCTCTTTCACACTCATTAAATAGTTTTGAAAGGACGTCTACTTGGTATACTTTTAACCCTTTTATGGACCAAGTAGACTACTTACAAAAAAAAGAATACTCTAGTCACCATTGGCTAGAAGAGTTCTCCTAGGTATTATTTTATACATTTTCAGGCCTAGGGGACTAAATCTACGAAAAATGACATTTTTGGCATTAAGTTGTAATTACATTCCATCATCCTTCTTGCATTATTGAGCCTATTTCTGGTTTTCACTTTCTCATTATAAGCCTCTTGCCTCAACAATTTGCATCACTATCTAAGCAATGAATTATATATTTCCTTTGCAACTTGATACCCTGTACCCTTATAGGAAACATTCCCTCGAGTGGCCATGTCTGCATGCACTTCATTGCATTGAGCATAGGTATGTTCCACTATCGAGAACTAGTTTCTTACTCATGACACTCGTTTCCTCTCCTGTATCATAACATTTATTTACCTATAAAAAAACAAAAATAGATGAGAGGGAAAATAATATTATCTCATTTCGGCAACAATCATGTCACCTTTGAACAAAGAACAAACTTTTGAGTTCAATTTCATCCAATTTTTGGGTTTATCATGACCTTAGGAAGATGAGCTCGTTACTTAGAGTTTACTCCTCTGACTGGTTATTCTTCTAGTCCCTATGGAGAGTTTATTGATGCCTCCTACATCACAATTTTTTATCATCAATTCTATGCTTCCTGCATTATCTGTATGTCTCATGCTCTTTTTCAAAGGAATTCTATAAGCTGGTGTCATCCATTTCTTATAACTCTTGAGTTTTCATGTCGATCACACCCTTAGTTTATCTCAGAGTCACATCAATTTGTAGTCCTACCATGCACCTTGGTCCTACTTTCATTATGGGTAGGTAATCCTGAACCCAACATATCAAATTTACACATTGGTCGTTGACTAGGGGGTTTCCTTTATGTTCGACAGAAAGATATCTATTCACACATCAGGATTCATGTAGTGTCCTGGATTTCATTAGCCTTATTGATGGTTTCCTCGCCTTTGTTGACAATTTTCCTTATTGACTACTATTCATAGGGTCTCATTCGTTCACTAATTGCATCTAATGAATGTGAGGGATGCACCAGGTTGTTGGTTCATAAACATCCTATTGGTCCGAGCTCCTCCTAATCATCAAGCTAATGCTTTGTACCTTGCATTGAATTACGAGAGATGCCCTAATTCTCTCCTTTAAGCAGGTTTCCTTTCATTGACTTTAGCTCATCTATTCTAGAAATGAGACCTAGAGTCCTATGAGCACTTATAAGCTTGTAGTCATCAGTGGCAGGTTCTCCCACCATCAACATTTGGTAATACATCAATATCTCATGATCGATGGATTATTCAAGTGTTCGATCTCAACACCCTTATTCACACTTGTAGACTGTACTCAATGTCTTGATACCTACTTTCATTATTGGTGGGTTGTCTTGTGTTTTTTAAAGATATACCTTAATGTATGATAATCAAATTTAGTCTCATTGTGTTCGACCTCAACTCCTCTATTCACATGATGTGGACTTTCACCTTCAATGGATAGTGTAGAAGAACTCCATCTTACAGTAGCAACATTCCTCATTTGTTGTTGTATTTCATTGGACCAATACCTATATGAATTCAGTAAACATGGGAGATCAGATTGTACTCCATTGTATACAGATATATTCAGATTGATTTTTGAGACTGGATTCCACTATGCCTTGTTTGTGACTATGAAAACCTATGGAATATGTCTTCTTTGTATTTTCTATTTAGGGCCATGTTGATGGTCAAATTTGACTTTCCGTCATCTGGAAGAATAGATCTGGTTCGGGGTTGTCTAAATAATCCAATATGTTTGGTTTAACCTATTCTGATGGGTTTAATGGCTCTGTTGGCCAACTAAAGTCCTAAAAATAATAAAAAAAATGAAACTAATCTAAAAACTATGATTCTAACAAATGATATATTGACTTATATTTATTAAAAAGAAATGTGAATATAAACAATCTATATACAGGTTACAAGGTTTGCATGAAATCTTGCAAAAAAGATTGTTTGATAAGGTTTCTGAATCAAGTATGAACAACACTTTTTTTTTTAAGATATTAAACAAATAAATACTAAATGAATACGATTGAAACAGTGACACAAAAATAGTCAAAGTTAATTAATGTATTCATTGTTTCATTCATAAAAAATTCTAAATAAAAGAAAAGAATGCATCTACTAACCTCTAACTCATTAGCCAACTAAGTTTATCTTCCTGTGTTGTATGAGCTCCTACCTATACTATTTTTAAGGGAAACCTATAACAAAACAATACTAGCACTTCCAAAATACATTCAAAGAAGTATTTGATATTGGAGTAAATTAATAACAACAGAAAGACATCTAATTAAAAAATCTTGTGATCTTAAGATGATCAATATTTAAGAATGAGAGAAAACTCATATCTGGATATTGATTTTATGCAACATTTAACATTAAGAATAAATTAAAAAAATGATCAAATGATAGAGAAATCACACATAAAAAATGGAATAAGAAATTATGGACAACATATAACATTTAACAGTATGAAAACACCATATGATGGCAAGCTAAAGCTAAAATCAAACATAATAATATTCTCATAATACAACAATAATGAAAGAACAAAATGGAATAAGAATCACACAGGTCTAAATTCAAAGATGAATTGCTTTCCTATATTCTTTCTCAAAATCACATGCCCATATTGTAGTCCTGAAAGAATGCTTGGGATAATAGACTCTTAAAAATAGAAAAACAAATTAATACATAAATGATAACAATTAACCATGTATTGATAAAATAGACTAAAGCTAATTTAAATCAATGCATAATCAATTAATCAAAGAATATGAATATATTATAATGAAAATAAAACCATTTTACTCATGAGACAAAATCCATTAAGCAAACTCGAATTTCATATTCTTCTTTGAAAATACTCATCCATTCTCCAAAAGATTCCAACCATCCATTACTCCATTTGAAAATAAAAAAAGTTTACAAAAGAAATAATATACAAAAGAGAAAGGATAAAAATCCTCCTCTCCAATTCTTGGATCGTCTTGGCTCTCAACTTTCTCATATATTTATACATTGAGTGAACAGTCTGGGCGTCACTAATAATTTCCGCCACCTAAAATTGGCCTCATAAAGATACACAAATATCTCTCAAATCATGCATTTGTTTGGGACAATATCTACGCGGAAGGTAAATGGGTCCATTTGGGAAATGAGTTTTCAACCATTTCTTCAAATTCCTCACAGTTTGGCTACAATGAGTCCTGCAAAATCGTTTGTCTAAGCTTGACACCTTTTCAAATTTTCTCTGTTGTTGCTCATAAAATTATTTGTAGCAATCCAATATTTTTTTTGGATCAATCATATTGAACGTATTTGGATAATAAAATCAATCCATGATCAGATCCATACCAAATAATTGATAATAGAAACCTGTGAAACAAAAAGAAACCTAAATTAATAACCTAAAAATTGTGAATAAAACAAAATCTATAACAATAAAATAAAAAATGAATTTAAACTGAATATAATTTCTAAACAAACATTGTTTATAATTTCCTTTCAAATATGATATTAAAATTCTAGAAGCTTCAAGTTAATGGAGAAGAGAAAAATATTAAATTTGTTTTTTTACAAAATCAAACAAATGATAGATAATCATTTTTTTTATTATTATTTTTATTTTGAAATGAGATGTAAAATGAAAAAAGAATTTAATTAATTAATATCACCAAATGATTTTATGAAAATGATAAGCCAACCAAGAAATTATTTGTTGAAGTATTGAACACATTATTCAAAATAGTTAAACTTGCTAATGAGCAAAAGAAATAACACATAATCATAATTTAAACGAAAGTAAACAGTTGATCAAAATTAATGTTTTTGTTTAAATTTAGATTTCTATGCTCGTTTCTAAATTTTGACATATACTCTTGTAATGAATGTCTCATACTATAGTGAATGTCTTAAGTTTGTCTCAAAGAAAGCCAAAGTATGGAACTATTTGAAAATGTTGATTATGTAGCTCATCATAATTATCAAGATTCTAATGGGGGCCCTTTAAATTTTGTAAAAATTTAGGGGGAGTTGTTGGGGCCAAACAAATGGTGACTTACTAGGTGAAGCAATTATCTTTGATTTGGTAAGATTTCATCTCAGGAAGAAAAGAATAAGACTTGAAAAATGATTTAAGCTCCCTGAAATAAATTCACTCTGAGACCATAGAGTATTAAGATAAGCTCAATGTTATAACGAGACAATAGAATTTTCTTTGCAGTGGATTATAACCTAAAATAATGTCTTAATCAAAGAGTCATGATGGTTATAAAAGAACTTCAATACCGTTGATAGAGCAACTGCTTCTAGCAAGCGTCCATAACCTCGACAGAGATGTCATTTAACCCACTCAAATGCTTTAATACCATCCAATAGTTGTATCCACATGATGTATACTTCCATAAAAGTTAATTTAAAAACATATACCTACCACCTCTCGACTCGACATTGCTTCATTGCCAGTAGGCATGTTC
>JASDQU010440156.1:0-15431 GCA_032191745.1 Picea mariana | reverse complement strand
ACATGATGTATACTTCCATAAAAGTTAATTTAAAAACATATACCTACCACCTCTCGACTCGACATTGCTTCATTGCCAGCAGGCATGTTCAGTACCCTGACGAAGTTGTCTTGGTATCATGTGTGCATTTACCCACTGCCAATGAGCCTGTTTAGTACCCCGACGGGTTTACACACACTTCCCACACATAAGTGTTTTAAACCCTCTTATGCCACTTTTAAATATTAATACAATTACAGATTTATTGATGACAAAGAGAGAAGGGTGATACTGGAGGTTAATTGCAATACAAGTGAATAGTTGATCAAGTTATTTATTTTCTTTCAAAACTGGAAGTTTTATCATGGTTTAGAGATTTTAGATTTCCTTTAAGAAATAATCTAGAGAATGGGGAAGAACTTAAAAGTGATTCCTTAAGAATATAGATGGCGTAAAAAGTTTAAAGATCATCGTAATTCTCAAAGATTTAAACCACATCTTTGGTGTAATACTCTGGCAAAGACACTGAGGACAAAATGAAAGTGACAATTGACTTAAAAAGAAATTGTCTGAGCTATATCTTAATATCATGACCTTTTTGAATTATTTCAAATTGTTTGAAAAACACAAGTCTTAAAATAAATGCTTCATTCGACAATAGTTTTTTGATCATAAATATATTGATTCAAAAAGAAAGATAAGAAGAAAAATCATTCAAAGCAATCAAAGAAAACAAAAAACACACAACAAACCAAATAAAATTTTATTAATGGGATTCAAAATCGAAAGTACACAAAATCAAAACAGCAAAAGAAAACTTTTCAAGATATGATTTTGGCCAAAGATAAACTTGAGCTTTTGGATTCACTAGCATCTCATTGTAAAATAAAGGAAGAACTAAATCATATAAAATATCATGTGTGAGCAAGTTCTTTTCTTAAGATAGTGATGCATGAGATGCTACTTTGACCAAGCATTATTATTAAAAATAAAAGAGACTAAAAGAAAATAGAAAAATCTTTATTAAGATGAGTGCAGTCCTACTCGTGGCACCTTGGGTCGGGGTTTAATTGATAGTTCAAATTTACTTATCTCTTTACTTTCCATTTAAAAAATTTCATGATGATACTGCGTTTTTGAAAAGAAATGTTCAACGCAAAGCAGAGAGAAAAAGATTTAAAGTGGATTTCCCTGACAACATTCATATTACGGTTCTCTTGGTGTACCCACTTGTGTTCATAACTGCATTATTACACAAGAAATATTAAGAAATAAAACTAAATGAAACCTACTCTAAACTACTAAATAGATCAAAATGCTAAGTAAAATCACATTTCCAATGTAGCCACAAGAGCATCTTCAATCCTGCAAGGCATAGAAAGTCAAAAATCAGCATAAAAGAGTGTATTATTTGCATATACAAAATAAATATGTCATGCTTACCTCCTATATATTCTTTTAAAAACAAAACAAGCATGACCTTACCATTTTTTTGAAACTTCTTGATGTATGAATCCTCTAACCATTCTGCAATTTGGTCATGATATGAGTCATAATGGCATGTAAGAGTGTAAGTAAGTTTGGAAAACTTGTCAATATTATGGGGACCTGACATAACCATTTGCCAAAGCTGAAATGCCCCATCCTCCTGATAATTCTCCAAGTGTTCATCAATTTATTCACATGGAGGATATAAAAAAATCATGTAATACTTAATTCTTAGATATTTACGTAGAAACAAAGCAAGCGCAACTTTATCTTTATTATGAATATTTTTTAGATACGAATCTTCAAGCCATTCTAAGATCCTGTCATAAAAATTAGGATGCAAACTATGACTTTGATGAAATGGATATATCAAAGGGGAACACATCATAAGAGGATTCATGACATCAATTAGATTATTGGTTTGAACGCTTCCTTTGATGATATTGATTGTTTCAAAATGTGAAGCATAAACATGAAAATTCAAACTAATCAAAGAATGAATATGCAATGTAGAATAAGTGCATTGTCTTTTTCAACAATAAATCATGTAAAATCATCTTGCAACATGTCATTTTTCCATGCGAATGATGAAAGTGAAAGAGCATCAAATCCAACTTCATAAATGTTATGTTTGGAATTAATTTCACCAAAATTTGGCATATTGAAAAGATTTGATTGTGATGGCAAAGAGTAAGATATTATGGGTAAAGTATCAAGTCCACCAGAATCTAAGAGATTGGGATATAAAGAGTAAAATGAATCATAAATGAGCACATGAAAATAATATCTTGAGCTATGATATTTAACAATGGTATTCTCAAGACATTCCTCTTTACTTTCCTTAAAACTTTCACTTTGTTTTGGTGATAAATTCTTCAACATAATATGAAAATCTAAATTTCTCTCCTGTATGATAGATAATTCAAAACTTTCATGACAAACATCTAATTTTTCGTGTGGATAACGTATGATTTGTGGATGAAGGTTTAAGGTTTCTTCTTCCAATTGCAGATCTGCATCTCTAATCAGTTTCATTTGAATGTTAGAATGCTTAATATCATTTTCATCACCTAAGTGTTATTCAATAACTGAATTTAAGTACTGATTAGAGCAAGAGTTAGAAGAATATGGAGATTCACCTTGACCCAACATCAAATCTTCTTCCATGATGGTCAAGGATTGATTATACAATGATTCTGAGGAAAAATCAATTTGATTGTTAGTAAGAACATTTTCAATAGATTCTACCTCCCTTGCTTGTTCAAAATTTTTGGATGGATTCCTTTCATCCTCCGAACAAAATTCTTCTCGCAATTGAGTGGTAGGATTTGCAATTGATTCATCATTCGCTATTGAATGTGACTGGATGAAAGGGATGCAAGCATCATAGAGGAGATTTAGTACAAATGACATGTCATCAAGATTAAATTTACAAAGAACATGATGGATTCTTGTTGAAAAGTCTTCTGGAGATTAATTGCCATTGATTAGTAAAGTATGAAATTCTTCACATAATTGATTGTAATCATAGTTTTCAAAAGAATCTAAAAATTCATCTACAAACTGAAACCAATCAATAATGTGATATGTTGGAAAAGACTCAAACCAATGTTTAATCCGACCCCTGAAAGTAAAAACAAACAACCTGCACAAAACCTTTAAATCAGAAATATCATGCTTGATGCATTTACACCAAAACTTGTTAATATGGTCTTTTGCAAATACATTCCCCTCACCATCAAAGGTGAGTTTGGACAAGAGAGAGACTATATTGTTGGGAATATTAGGTAATGAGAAGTGGAAAGAATGTTCCAACACAGTGATTTGGGGAGCCATGGGAAATTAATTAAATTCGAAATACTAATTCGAAACAAAGACTCCTAGAAGGCCAGCTTGTCAGTTTGGCCTACCTTTTAGTGCATTTCAATATGACACAAGAGAAAAATTTATAAATCTGGAATTATGACAGGTTGAGGGGTAAAACATTTAATCATTAAATTTACCTTAGCCCTCCTTCTAGCGCCATTTATTGATGGGAAAATTTGACTTGCCATCAACTGGAAGAATAGATCCGGTTTGGGGTTGTCTAAATAACCCAAGCCATTTGTTGTAACCTATTCTAACGGGTTTAATGGCTCTATTGGCCAACTAAAGTCCTAAAAATAATAAAATAAATGAAACTAATCTAAAATCTATGATTCTAACAAATCATATATTATTGAATTATGTTTATTAAAAAGAAATGTGAATATAAACAATCTATATATAGGTTACAAGGTTTGCATGAAATCTTGTGAAAATGATTGTTTGATAAGGTTTCTGAATCAAATATGAACAACACTTCGCTTTTTTTTTTATAAATATATTAAAAAAATAAATACTAAATGAATATGATTTAAACAGTGACACAAAAACAGTCAAATCTAATTAATGCAATCATTGTTTCATTCATAAGAAATTCTAAATAAAAGAAAAGAATGCATCTACTAACCTCTAACTGATCAGTCAACTGAGTTTATCTTCCTGTGCTGTATGAGCTCATGCATGTACTGTTGTTAAGGGAAACCTATAAAAAAACAATACTAGCACTTCCAAAATACATTNTAAATGAATATGATTTAAACAGTGACGCAAAAACAGTCAAATCTAATTAATGCAATCATTGTTTCATTCATAAGAAATTCTAAATAAAAGAAAAGAATGCATCTACTAACCTCTAACTGATCAGTCAACTGAGTTTATCTTCCTATGCTGTATGAGCTCATGCATGTACTGTTGTTAAGGGAAACCTATAAAAAAACAATACTAGCACTTCCAAAATACATTCAAAGAAGTATTTGATATTGGAGTAAATTAATAACAACGGAAAGACATCTAATTAAAAAATCTTGTGATCTTAAGATGATCAATATTTAAGAAAGAGAGAAAACTCAGATTTGAATATTGATTTTATCCAACATTTAACATTAAGAATAGATTCAAAAATGATCAAATGATAGATCAATCACACATAAAAAAGTGGAATAAGAAATTATGGACAACATATAACATTTAACAATATGAAAACACCATATGATGGCAAGCTAAAGCTAAAATCAAACATAATAATATTCTCATAATACAACAGTAATGAAAAAACGAAATGGAATAAGCATCACATAGGTCTAAAGCCAAATATGAATTGTTTTCCCATATTCTTTCTCAAAATCACATGCCCATATTGTAGTCCTAGAAGAATTTTTGGGATAATAGACTCTTAAAAATAGAAAAACAAATTAATACATAAATGATAACAATTAATAATGTATTGATAAAATAGACTAAAGATAATTTAAATCAATGCATAATCAATTAATCAAAGAATATGAATATACTATAATGAAAATAAAACCATTTTACTCACAGGACAAAAGCCATTAAGCAACCTGGAATTCCATATTCTTCTTTGAAAATACTTGTCCATTCTCCCAAAGATTCCAACCATCTGTTACTCCATTTGAAAAGAAAAAAAAATTACCAAAGAAATAACATACAAAAGAGAAAGGATAAAAATCCTCCTCTCCAATTCTTGTATTCTCTTGGCTTTAAACTTTCTCATATATGTATACAATGAGTGAACAGTCTGGGTGTCACTAATAATTTTCTCCACCTAAAATTTGCCTCGTAAAGATACACAAATATCTCTCAAATCATGCATTTGTTTGGGAAAATATCTAGGCAAAGGGTAAATGGGTCCATTTGGGAAATGGGGTTTCAACCACTTCTTCAAATTCCTCATGGTTTGGCTGCAATGAGTCCTACAAAATCGTCTGTCTAATCTTGATGCCTTTCCAAATTTTATTTGTTGTTGCTCATAAAATTATTTGTAGCAATCCAATATCATTTTTGGATCAATCATCTTGAACATAATTGGATAATAAAATCAAGCCATGATCAGATCCATACCAAATAACTAATAATAGAAACCTGTGAAACAAAAAGAAACCTAAATTAATAACCTAAAAATTGTGAATAAAACAAAATCTATAACAATAAATTAAAAAATGAATATAAATAGAATATAAGTTCTAAACAAACAATTTTATAATTTCCTTTCAAATATGATCTTAAAATTCTAGAAGCTTCAAGTTAATGGAGAAGAGAAAAATATTAATTTTGGTTTTTTACAAAATCAAACAAATGATAGATAATTCTTTTTATTATTATTATTATTGTTTTGAAATGAGATGTAAAATGAAAAAAAAAATTAATTAATTAATATCACCAAATGATTTTATGAAAATGATAAGCCAACCAAGACATTATTTGATGAAGTATTGAACACATTATTCAAAATAGTCAAACTTGCTAATGAGCAAAATAAAGAACACATAATCATAATTTAAATGAAAGTAAATAGTTGATAAAAATTAACGTTTTTGTTTAAATTGAGATTTCTATGCTCGTTTCTAAATTTTGACATATACTCTTGTAATGAATGTCTCATACTATAGTGAATGTCTTAAGTTTGTCTCAAAGAAATCTAAGGTATGGAACTATTTGAAAATTTTGATTCTATAACTCATCATAATTATCAAGATTCTAATGGGGGGGCTTTAAATTTTGTAAAAATGTAGGGGGAATTGTTGGGGCCCAACAAGCCATGAACAACTATTTGATATATTTCCACATCGATCTGTAGTGTAATTACGATTGGCAAACACATGTACAAACTCATTATGGATTACAATATTCTCATGAGAAACTATTAATTCCAGCTGAGTCATCATTACTCCACTTCTGGGAATTATAATGTATTTCAGCCATCATAGATATTCCTATGACCTCACACATTAGGAGGCATCTGTTACAACAAATTTTGCCTCACTCCATGCAACTTTCTTGGATGGCCTTCCATTTCGCTATGCAGACTTGAAGTTCCCTTTTTGTGCATTTCAGAGCCAAAATACTTATTTTTCCACATATACACTCCCTATCAGTTATAAAACAATCATATACGTAGGTTTCTCCACTGCATCCTACGTACATCGAGTTTGGTGCTCAAAATTAAAAATTATGTTGGGTTTTCATTCCATGTCATGATATCCATGGTCCTTGACCTTCCATATACTGGAAACTCTCTGAATCAACCCTTTAGCTCCATTTCAAGGCTATAAATTTAGCCATATCCAAGCCTTAAGGGATTCAACTATTCAAATTTGAGAGAAAAGACTCTCCAGATAAATTTCACTTCATATTGAGTCTACATCCCTTTGTCCTTGAAAGTATTAACTCTGTGTTCAGCCCCCGAAGTCTTCCTTCATTGTGATGGAGAACCTCATTGACTCCTTTATATGAGCTTTAATTTAGTGGAGGATTGAAGTGGTGAAGGCCTAGTTGGAGGGAATTAGTTTATCGGTTCCGATATATGTCGTTACAGAGGTTTGTCACCTATGTACTTATGTTGATTATTTTAATATAAATACTCTTTTCTCATCCAATTGATATCTTGCAAATATTTGAATTATTATTCCATGGGCGTATTTTTCATGTGTGTTAATGGATTGTGCTAATATATATGCTAACATTATATATTATCACCATATTCTTGCGTATATTGGTTGTTGAGGACAAGCTGCAGGTATAAAGCCTTAGGTCACATTCTCAACAGTGGTCTTATTTGAATGCTCGGATGAGGTAGACTCTTAGTCTTGTCTTGTTATCATTTCATTTATATAGCATACCTGGGATTAGAGTTGATTTCTACATTCATTGTGTATGTTGTGGTTTACCCCTTGCCATCGAGAGATTTTCCTCGTAACAATTGGTATTTTAGAAGATATATGGGATTGAATTTTTTTGTTCTTATCTGCTTAATTTGATTGGATCTGATTTCAGGAACAAAACCTTGTGTCCAAGGGTTCAAATCTCACAATAATCAATGACAATAAAATCTAATAGTGAAGAGAATGTTGTGGGAAATCACATAGTTCTCATATATCATAAAGAAGGATGTGATATTTGGTTGAATGCACAATAGATGATACTTCATGAGTGCACTAACCTTTACACAAAATTTTATGACAACCCACTTAGTTTAAGTTTAAATTAGATTATCATGTTTTTATTAGGATTAGTTTTAATTTCGATCTTTACTTTTGTTTCTTAGTTTAATTTCATTTCAATAAGTCAGTGAATTAAGAGAATTATTTCTTCCCAAACTATCTAAGAGTTGATCACACCATTCTCTTTTGTTATGCAAGTTGGAAAATGGCTTGAGTGACCAAAAACTGTCAATTTTTCTCTTGGAATGAAGACAACATAGGGAAGCGTTAATTTGAACTTGACCACGAGATTCTTGTGCAACATTTTTTTTAGTCAACCAATATTGTCACCAATGCAATCGTTGATCAGAAATATATTCTCATTCATTTATTCTCATATTTTTTTTTATCTACTCGTTGTTTGAAGTCATTTTAATGACTATTTTGATAACCTCCATAGATTCAATATCTTTTGGCATTATCAGAATGAATATTTGGTATTAATAATTATTTTTTATGGCAAAGAGAAAAAGACATTTGGGTGAGAAATATGAAATGAAATTTCTATTATTGAGAATTCAACATTTTGAAAATTGCAAAGGAATTGTGTGTACTATGAAATCTTGAGAGGTTATGAGTTTGTAAACATATAGTTGGTTTTTAAAAATATGATTTGATTCATAATCTACATTAACCCATTCTAATATAGTCCGAAACGATTGTTTTTTTGCATTAAATGAAATGAAAATTGGAAGTGACAATTGGATCGGAGAATTGTGTTGCAAATCTCTTTTACTAGATCATCTATTCTTGTAATTTGGTTTGTTCTTCATTTCATATCAAAAACTTTAGGAATATTTTCATTGGGGCCTAATGTTAAATGGTTAACATTTCTTGATTGGTTATTTCCCTTGGCTTACTTTCGAGATTTCATTGAAAAAACTTTCATTGTTGCTGAACCAGATTTGTTGCTTGTTGTTGAGTTCTCTTCTTATCTTTCAGCCGATTTTAATTCTTTCCTGATGACTGAAATTCTAATTTTAGATTCCTCTTAGTTTATTTTTATTTTCCATGAATGGAATTCCGATTTTATTCTTTCTTTCTTCTTGTACATATTCCATCCATCTTTGATTTGACTACTTAGTCTGCCTTGAGGATTTCCCTATACATTTTGGTGAAAGGGTTGGTCAATTCTAGTCACATACTAAATATTTTTCTTAGAAGTCATAAGATGCATGGGATACTCTATCTGAATGAAAATTCATGAAGTTCTCAATTGTAGGTATGGATTGATAGTTGTGGTGGAACACATGTTCCTATTGAGCGTACCATGATAATCCATAAGTATAGGAAATTGTCTATCCACTCTTTTCTTCGAGCTCCATCCACTTCACATTAATAAAATGGCCAATACAATGATTGTTTTTGGGGAGATCTATGGATTAAACTAAAATGAAAATTAACTACTTAAAAAATAAAATTAAATCTTGTATCACTCTACTTCCTTCACACCCTATATGCATATGCATATCTATATACAAATATAAAAGGGTGAGCATGTTCTGAAATAAAAAAAAGGAAGTTGAAAGTGTTATTAATAGTGTGGGAAGTACAAGTAAGCCTTTCGGGGCTATGTGTTATAACCCTAAATTGCACCACACATGCATACCTAGCATCAGGCCATCTTACTTGTTATCTTTGCCAAGCCATCACTGAACAAATATTCTAAAATTTTTTTTTTTGAAGGTGTACGTGCCCTACACCACCACTGCCTATGTACACATGCTTGCTGCACCACTACAACTCGCGTACACTCATAAAAAATCGTGAAAAAATGAAAATTGAAAAGGGATACGGGTTTCAGGGTCGTTACTTAATCAGTTGACCGCCCATAGCCAGTCACCCCAACCATTATTATCTCTTTTTGCCTATAAAAGTAGGTGTTGGGGCCCCATTCCAAGGAGAAGCACGAGAGCATAGAAAATGTGCCCATTTCAATACTCCCCCTTTGCCTCAATATTTTGCAACCACATTGTGAGTTTGAGCTAGAATTCCTTCTTCCTCCTTTGCAAATCCTTTCCATTTCCCTAGAGAGAACTGAAGAGGAGAAGAATAGGGGGAAGCAATTGGTGCATGGTGAAAAGGATCCCAAGACCGATTTCGAGGATCAGTGTAGGTATCATGTTGTAAATGACTTTTGTGAGATTAATATAAAGAAGTACTTTTTCCATCCTGCCAAATGATGTCTTAAATATTTATGATTTCTTTACATTTCTTGGTTATGATGTCTAACCCACTAATCCATATATAGAATGCATGCTTGTAGTTTCTTGTTTGTCTTTTGGTGAATGTAGGTCAGCCTTGGGAGTAGACTTGTAGTCAAGAAACAACCAAGCACAAAGGGATCGACACCGGACACAGAGTTTAAGGTATGCCTACCAGATCCCTATACTTTGTCTTTTATGTATGATTGTGGGGTAATGTCAATATAGTTGATAAAAAGTACGAGACTTTAGATGGTTAGCTCTGCCTACACTTTAGAACCCTAGTGTAGTCTATAGAGGGATTTTCTCACTATAGCAGAATTGGTGACCATACTGGAGATAGCCTCTAGGGTCTTTGGGGACATTCTTTTGGGTGCTTTGAATCAGTTTATTCACTGTTTTTGAGTTTTTGTAAGCTTCTGTGTCTTTAAGCGATTATGATATTCCATACCAATAATCCCTTCCTGTGCTTAACTATTGGTTTTCACTTTTTTGAGAAGTTATAGAGGTGTACGCGGCTTGTTGTGGGCCTACATGTGTGCATACATGCCCTGCCTTTGGACAGCCCGCGTACATACGCCGACTGCTGAAGTGTCAGTAGTGTGGTTGTGTTGAGAAAATTTTTCTTAGAAGAGCCAATCATCCTCTTCCCTATTAGAAGTCACACTTCTCAGGGGTTTTCTTGATATATCCTTGGTCTGTGTTATAGCAGTATGTAGTCTAGGTCTGACCTCAGTATAGATTTATTTTCATCAAAAGATTTCTTGTGTTTTCTTTAATAGGGTTTTTAGACAAGTTTGTGAGTCTGCTTTGATTTGCCTGTTTGGTATTGTCAGTGACTCCCTACGATCTGCGATTGGGACATAATTATTTTCTTGGTCTTGACTTGTTGTCATTTTTCCCTTTTTTTCTTTATAAGAAAAGAAAAGAATTTATTTTCAAATTTCTTGTTTTGAAGCATAAAACAATAAAAAAAAATATTTCATTTCTTTGTTCAGTAAAGTAGTTTAGGTTAGTTGCTTCATTTACCAAGGAAAAATAATTTTTTCTTAAGTTCTTTACTTGAATTATTAGGACATTAAGTAGCTCGTATTCGAGAAAATTCTTGTTTTAAGTTTTTCTTTTCAAATATTTGAGAAAAGTAGTTACGAAAAGTTTGGTGAAAGAGCTTTAAATTGGAAAATCTTTATTTGTGAAGAAGAAGTAGTTTGTTTCCAGTATCATCTTATTCTCTTCTCTTTTGTCTCTTAAAGAACATAATTGGTTTGACTTCCATTCCATTTGACTTAATACAACCACTAAAATTAACTCTTAATTAAAAGTTATTAGACTTTGTGATTGTAGGGTCCATCAATTTAGTCTAGGCTAGAGCCTTGATTTAGGATTGGAGAGGAAACTCTTCAAGGCTACAAAAACAAACACAAGATTCTTTGTTAGGGAGTGCTTGAAAGTCTAGTAATCATGAAAGTTATCTGAGAAACCCCTCTAACACAGGGGCTACACATGAGGTCGAGTGCAGAAAGGTAAAAGAGATAACCCCTCCAAAGTCGGACCAAGAGTAGTGGGAAACACATATAGAGGGCTTATCTTGGGATTATGTTGATCTCATTTGCCACAGAGCTTCATGGGTCTCGAATCTGTTCGAGGTCCCCAGTCATATTATAGAACACTTTCTTTTGATACCCTTGATGGGTTTTAGGATTGATACTCTGCTCATTGCGGTCAACCTGACTGTCGACTGTACCCTCCTAGTGACTACTCGCGCGCTRGAAACCTAGTTGCCTTTATCTTAGTGACTTACAAAGGTGAATGTGGGGGTATACCATAGTACCTAGGGAAGACATCGGGCCATGCTTTGCAGAGTATACCTGGAGGGTGTTTCTGTATTCAAGTTTCACTTGCACCAGTAAGTTGCTCTAGTGTTGGCTGGTGTAACTGTTCTTCCAACTAGCTAGTGATCTGCCTGTCTTATCTCATAGGAGTTTTTTTTAGTGTGTGTTGGTATTTAAAATGTTAATAGAATTCCCTAGTGTGTCATTGATCTTCTCACACTGTGGAGGATTAGGAACTCCATCGGTTGCAAAGGATTCTGGGGTTGTCACCGGTTAATCTGGAGCCACCCCCACCACCGCTAAGGTGAAGACTAGACCAACAAGAGTCTTTTGAGGCGATAAGGCCACAGGAAACTGAGCCCAACCTATCTCCGAGAGGAGAACATTTGATTCTGGGGGAAGCATCCATTTCCGACCTCAGAGCAGAAGCTCTTGGTCCGTATAACCCTCCGATCATTGATCTGTCGGGGCCCATTGTCGTACAGGTTAAAAATTACGAGCATCAGGTAGTGTCACAAGAAGTGATGGAGACAAATGCTACTACTTCTTCAGGGAATTCTCATACTCCCTCTACGACTGTCACCATAGGGAGTTTTACACCTCCTAACCAACTGTAATCAGTCCAGACCACCATGGTCTCAACTGCCTCTACCTCGGGTAGTGGTATAATTTCATCTATGGTGATGATCACTACACCTTTCACCCAGAGTGCGACAGACCCTCCATTCGCATACAGGATGCCTGGCTTCGATACAAACTCTATCCTTTCCTACTCCACTCTATATACTTTATGTCTAGGGGTAGAGACATTTAATTCTCCTTTACAAGGATCCATGGGGGGGACTTCAGCTCCCTATAATTCTTTCCCTTATGGAGGGGGTCATATACCTCCTTCGTCCCCTTCACTCGGCAGTTCTCACCATCACTCCGTTGGGTTGAACGTAAACTATAGTTCATTTAGAGAAGGTAGTCAAGGAATTCCTTCTTATATCATGCTGGTAGGTTCGACACCATTCTCTTTGTTTGACACATTTGGTAACAACACATTCTCGTCAGTTGTCATCTCGGCTAGGGGAAACCCTGGTTATGGACAACAAAATCCTATACAGGTTACTATTCCTGCACAGGGGGCAAACTTAGGAATTCCATCCTCACAAGGACTTTGGAATCTGTGGCAGAGATCAGTTCCCTTTTTAGGGATGTTGACTAAGGGAAGCCCCTTCCATAGCCAATGGAACCTCGGGAAAGGTTCAACACCTATTCCCGTCGGATCGGCAGGGGCCAACCCTTTCCCAAAATCCTTGGACTGAGATGCAAGACTAGCCCTTTACGTCCTATTACGAGAGTCAACCGATGACATCTCAATAAGAGAAGAATCCATACGCTGGTCACAACCATGTTTATTACTAGAACCCTAGCCAACAACCTAACCTTTCCTAGAAACCTTGTGCCATCCAAACTCCAGGCTCCTTTTTCCCTGGTTATAATCAACAACCCAAATTAACGTTTCTGGAAAATCTGCACTTATCTGACTTGACAAGGTTATTAAATGACCCCATCTGTCATGATCCGCGTTGGCCTCCCATGCCAACCAAGTTACCTTTGGACATTCCAAAGATTGAGGCTAATCTTAATGAAGATCAAGGCGATCATGTGACTACCTTCCATTTATGGTTCTCATCCAACTCTTTGAGAGATGACTCTGTTCAGTTGCGTTTGTTTCAATGCACTCTCATTGAGAGTTTTTCGAAATGGTACATAGATCTCGACCACTCAAGATACTCTTCCTTTGGTAAATTGGCAATGATTTCCTAAGCCATTTCCAATTACCTATGAGATACAACGTCGACACTGAATTTTTGGCCAACTTTGAGTAGACAAAAGTAGACCATATCTCAGATCACATCCAAGAATGGAGACGCCGGAAGAGTTTGATAAAAGTACCAGTCCCACCAACATTCCTTCTTGAGTGGTTCCTTAAGTCTTTGGTACCCCAGTTATCTAAAGACGTCGCAACCTCAAGGGTCTTTTAAGAAGATGAAGTGATAATGAGATCTCAATAGCTAGATCTTATTTACTCTCAATCTGGTTTACTTTATGAAGTTTTTCCAGATGCACCACGGTCAATACTTGACAAGACCAAAAAGAGATCTGGACCACATGCCGATCGTATTGTTGGTTTAGCACAAATGAAGCCCGTTGATCATATTTTGAATCAATTGCAACAATTGTCAATACAACAGACAGTGACCAGCCAGAACACTAGTTCGGTTGCTCCCCCTACTCAAACGTCGGATGTACACAATGTAAAATCGACAAACCCGAAGGCCACCCAACAGCCTGATGAAAAGAATAAACAATGAAAGAAAAGTAAGGGGGATAAGAAACATACCAATAATGTTGGCAGGGGAAACACAGAAAAGAAGAATTTGAAGTATCCATGTAATATTTGCATGAAAGACCACCTGACTCACCAGTTCCCTAGGCTTGCGAAGGCCCATAATTTATTGGCACAACAATAGCCTGTTGTGTTAATGAATCCATTTCCACATGGGAAAAATTTAACTGAAGCCTCTTTGAGCGTGGAAGAGGCCAGTCAAGGAGCCCATTCATCTTCGATTAATCCTTCATCTATGAATGTGTACATGATGAAAGGTAGTGTTGACATAACAACTAGGACACACGACTATGGAATACCAACCACCTTTGAGAAGGGTAAAGAAGTCGAAAACCCATCTCTTTGTCTCCATATTAAGAAGGTGTTAGTTGAAACAATTACATGCATCCCCAAAGGTGCATTCAAGAAATCTTCACACAACCCAAATTTAAGGGCCTCCCAGAACTACTCTATGGTGGAGGATTTGTCTCAAACCCCTTCTACAACGTTGGCTTTGGAATTTTGCCAGAGTTGCCCTTCCTAGAGAAAGGATTTGTTAGATACCTTAGGATCTGCTAAGACTTGTAATCTGGGAATGATCATGCTTGATATGATAAAATTAAAACCTTGTCTTCCTTACCATGTGGCATTTCAAATAGTAGTGGCTTACACCACAAAAAATTTTACCCGAAACATTTTCTGCAAGGTGGTTGATCAGGGTGCCTCGACATGCGTGATGTATTTGGCATGTTGGAAGGCCATTGGCCAACCCATTTTGTATCTTTCACCTACTCTTCTTACATCTTTGGACGGTCGTTCATCTTGACCACATGGAATCATCCCCTCTTTCCCCATGCAGTTAAGGGGGAAGACCATGTGCATCGAGGTTGAAGTGGTCGATGCATCTCTCGACTACAATCTCTTGTTAGGAAGGAATTGGACCTATGCTATGCAAGCACTAGTCACGATAGTTTTCCAAGTCTTGATGTTTTCACACGAGGGAAAGATCATGTCCATTGATTAGTTATCCTTCTCCCATCCTGACCCTTCATCGGGGGTATCCATGGTTCTGATGATTGATAACCCTCAACCCGACATTGTCAACGTAGGGGTTGGTTTGTTCCCACCTTTGATGGGTACTTTTGATTACCCACCTCCGACTGGAAATGTCCATTACATATCGATTGTCCCCGACCAGCCTAGGGCTGAAATATTTCAAATCTCGTCATTTCGCATGACTTACTTTAACAATCTGTGGACTCTTCCTTCCCCATCATCTATGATGGAAGGGATAGGGAACCATGGCATGGCCATGCCTTCATCCATGGAAGAATTTGCATACTCCATAGTCCAGTAAGCTTCCACCGACTCCGATCTGACTCCCGCATAGGAGTTAGATCCAGTTCTAGAGCCTATTTAGGCTCAAGGTTGTTACAGGTATGAACTAACTGAGAGGAGGGGGGTGAAT
>JASDQU010440154.1:25909-40573 GCA_032191745.1 Picea mariana | reverse complement strand
CCAGGTGGATCTAGGGAGATCGCTTTGTGTCCGCACTTACGGATTAATCCTGAAACACATCTTTCCTTAACAAATTCCACACATTCAAAACCAACCCGATTCTAAGAAAATGTTTCGACTTCATGAATATTTTGAGCTATGCTCGGCTCTGTAACTTTTGGGCGATAGCCCCCCCTTTCTTAGTTCCCAGCCCATGCGATCACGGGCTGTGACCAAACGCTAGACCACTATCTCTCGAGTTCTGGTTACCGAACTCGCGACATCAGGTGGATCAACGATCCACATGTACACAACATCCAATGATTGGAACCCACTGTGGTCCTTCCATCATCGAAGTTTCGAGACTTCAGAACTTTAGGGTTTCAGGACTTCGGACCTTGGAGGTTCCCACACTTGTTTCCTCCAAATCTTCCTACATCCGAAATTCCAATTTACTTTATCCCCTTCGGGCCCATGTCACACAGTTGTTTCCATCAACCACGGTGGCATGTGGCATGCTTAGGAGGTTCCACGTCACCTTCGGAGACGTCATCAGGTCCTACCACGTTTACTTTTCTTTTCAAGAGTTCAGGTTTTGAGAGTTTGTGTGTCTGCACATCTCGCTTTTTCCAATAGCCGAAATCACGAAATTGTGATCTGCTCCTTCGCTTGATCCTACGACCAATATCTTTTCTTGTGATCTACGGTGTATATCTTTTTGGGAATTTGGAGTTTCAGGCATCGGGAGTTCGTGCCTCAACACATCTCGCTTATCTCGATAGTTGAATCCTCGAAAGGTTTCCAGGATAACTCCCCTGCACCTTCTCCAGATCTGATGGTCATGAGGGATCTCCTTTCCTCTCGACCAGATCCAATGGCTCCAACACTTCATGCGTTTCAATCTCTCTCTCTCTCTCTCTGGCCAAATACCACACCGACTGCAGTTTTGTAACATGGCCAAGCAACCCCTTAGCACTCAAAAATAATCTAAGGTTCGAAATTAGTCCCTCCAGACACAATTTCTACCTGAAACCTCGGGTCCAATGGCCCCTTATCTGGCCCATCCAGGCTTAAGGTTGAAAACCTTCGCTTTGATACCAAATGTAACATCCCCAACCCTCCAAAGGATGGGAAATGCTATCAACACTTATGAATTTAGCCCTTTAAAGCTATGATACCCAAAACGTAACATCCCCGACCCTCCAAAGGCCGGGAAATGCTACCAACACTTATGAAACATGCATTTAAATAAATTCAATACATTAACACAGAGTAAGCACATAATTAATACTAGCATACATAATCCATGGAATTAACAATAATTCATATGCACAACAGTAAACATCATCGCAACAGAATACATGATAATATTGCAAGCATCACAAACATGCATTTAAAAGATGAATTTAAACACATGCATATACTTATCTTTGAAACTAGATGTAATTTATCAACTGCATGTAGACCTTCCATGAACCTCCCAGCCTTAGACCGCGCTGCTCATCACTCTCAGCAGTAGGTCACCCTTGAGCTGGGACTAAGCTCCATCGACAAAGAATCCTAGGCTAGGCAAGGTCAACAGGAAGACACCCAGTTACAGAGAAAGGATTTTCTCCCAGGAGTCACTTATGCCCACTGCTCATAGACTCTTATTCCCGACATGCCTGTCCCACCCCAAGAGTATACACCTTCACTGTCACCAAGACAGTTCTTCTGCTGCTAACCTCCCTTGCCTTGGGCTTCAGCAACAGACCGGACCAGAAGTCTCAAAGTTCTGTAGCAGCTGTTATAGCAAGATTTACCTCACTATTGCTATCTTGCACAGAGGGCCTTTTTCCATTTCCCTATGCATACCTTTCATCCCTTTTTGATGAATCCAGAGCTAAAAATATACATTTTTCCACGTATACGCTCCCTAACTGCTATGTAAGATGCGTATACGCTTGCTGCTCCACTACAGCTCGTGTATATCTTTATTTGTGCCAGCAAATAAAAAATGAGGTCAAGTTTCCATGTCATGACAAAAGATCTATGATCCTTGGCCTTCCATATACTGGAAACGTTCCAACTCGGCCCTTCAGTTGCATTCTGAAGGCTATAAGAGCACAATTTCGAACTATGGAAAAAGAGGAGAAAGCATTCAACTTTGACAGAAAAGTTACTCTGGATAAATTACTTCATATTAAGTCTGCATCCCTTTGTCCCTCAAGTCTGAACACAGTGTTCAGCCCCCAAGCTCTTCCCTTATTGTTGAGAGGACCTCTTTGCCTCTTTCTCATGAGCTTGCCTCTGGTGGAGGATTGAAGTGGCGGGGACCTAGTTGGAAGGAACTTGGTTTCTTGGTTTCGAACCGTGCCAACATGGAAGTCTGTAATGTTGACACTTCTCCTGATCAATTATTAATAGAAATACTCCTTTCCCGTCCTATTGGTATCTTGCAAATATATGATCATTATCCATGGGCATGTTTGTAATGTTTATTAATGGATTATGCTATCTGATGTGCTAACCCCTTTTATATCATCACTACATACTTGCTTTGCTTGTTTGTTGAGAACTTCTCACAGGTATAAATCTTTGGTTCAAAGTGCTCAACGATGGAACATCATCAAACGTTGGATCGAGGTAGGCCTCTTTCTTGTATTGCACATTAGTATATATAGCATATGTTGGAATTGAGTTGATTTCTGTAGTCATACTTGTTTGTTGTGGTTTAATAGAGAGTTTTTCCCTTGTAACAATAGCTACATGACCCCTTCCAGGCATTCTTACATCCTTAGCGCAATCTCTCACCTGGAGAGAGTTGCTCATAGGCTTGGCAACCTGTTCTTGTGACCAATTCTAGCATAGTGAGGACACAACAACAGAGCTCAACAATGCATAGTCAATGGAAACAACCTCACACAGTCAGGACTACGCTGCCACAACAACCCACTGGGATAGCACAACACGACCCAGACAAATTCAGATTTCTCAATCATGCAACACATAACAGACTCATGGTTATGGTTTCAGGATTGCGTAAGGGTGCACAGAGATATCATGCATAAGCTTGAACTATCTAGGTAAGGTATCTGAAAACAACACCAGACAGAGGTCGATCATGGACAGTCACGAGTTCAGACAAAGGATGGCCAATTGGAAGGTCGAAATCCTAGACTCAGGTGATGGATGGCTGAATGCATACCCCTAACATGGATTATTCCTATGGTTTTAAGTGCATGCGCCTGGGTCGACACATGTCGCCCATGAAGCTGCATGCGCTCCATCAGCATGCATTCCTCTCCAAGAACTTAGGACAAAACATATACAATTACAAAGTACTTTGGAATAATAATAAATTATTATTCCCAAGGGCTTAAGCCCCCAAGATTATCCCCTCTTTCTTATTTTTTAGCCCCCTCTCCCTTACCCAGGCTTTGTGGAAGATTAGTCCCCCATCACTCATTCATCGTGGTTGGTCCACACGCAGAGATGTTTATATTTTATTAATAATGTACATAATTACATGTACAAAATTAGGCTCCTAGCCTTTAACACTTAGTCTCTCCGGCCTAATAAACACATAAGCCTACCAACGTATCAATACTCGGCTCACCAGCCTACAAAACATGATTACAACAGGGCTCGTCCTTTGGGATATTACAACCGGTACCTACCAGCCAAGGCTAGGGGTAGTCTTCTTACCCCTTGTCTCCCCGAGCCGAAAAGGGGCCACGCACAAACACAACCAGAATGTTGTAGCTCCCAGCTCGCCTCACAAGGTAGAGCTACCACTCTCTTTCTCGAGTTGGGTATTTCAAATCTCACAAGTAAAATCAGTCATAATTTTTGCAGCATAAACTTACTCATACCATTCAATATACATTCCTCCTCTCATCCATTTCCTTTATAGAATTTTTCTTAGTGACAACTTGTCATTTTCAAATTTAATTCATTTTTTTAATAATTTAATTAGGAATTACTTCCCCCATACACTTGTCACTTGTTTCCTTAGTTGCACTAATAAATCCATAATTTAATTAAATTAAATGTCAATTTCCTTCACCCAACCTAAAAGCGCTCCTAAAATTACCTCTAGTTGTCCCTTTAATCCCTCCATTTCCCTTTTAAGGACTGACGTCTTTCTAAAACTTAGTTGTGTTTAATTTAGGAAAGTTCTTTAGTTAGACTAGACTAGATACCTTTCTATGCTTACACATTTATGCTTTATTCATTTCTCAACTAAAATTCTAATTTAGTATTTACTTGCATAGGTGTAATAATCATTCCTTAGGATTTATTTCCTTTCTTATATTAATTTCCAATTTTCTATTCTCTTGCACACATTTATATAATTAAATCTTTAGATATAATTTTTACTCTTTTAATTCCTAACTTGATTTTTATTCACCCCCCATTTGTTTAATTTATAAATTATTTTTATTCTTCTTACCCACTTTAGACTTAGGCTCAAAATTTTAAACTAGGCTTAGAATTTTTAAGGAGATTTTATAATTAATAAAAATTACCCATTGAATAATTATTTTAAGTCCAACCATGTCAAAACAAATTATTGTTTTCCTAGGCACCTAGGTTCATTGACTCAAGTTTTATTTTATACTGTGAAGTTTCCTTCAAGACGCACTTTGTGCTCCAAGGGTGCCACTCACCTTTGTTTCAAATTTTAATTATGCGACATACCCTTCAAGATGCACTACTTGCTCCAAGGGTGCCACTCACCTTTGACTGGTTTTGGTAGTTTTCAAATCCTTGGAGTCAATACTCCATTCCGACGACCTTGTGAGAGACTAAGGGCCTCTTAGGAATAAGGACCCTGCTTTAATGCACACCCCTTAGAATATTCGTGAGAGACTTTCTCAGTCTTCCCTCACGACATCATGGATCTCTCAAACTAGGTAATCGTTAACCTACAATTTGATCCACGACGAGAGTGCTAGTAGGTTGTGGCAGGGCTACTGCCACACCTCTCCCTCAATATCTGGTTGTTGTGCATAGCCCCTTTACTCCTTATGTGAGTCTGATTAGCAAGCAATCGTCATCCTGCATCCATCAACGAAACACGGTCAATGATCCATAGAAAACATCATAATGTACCCAATCATATGTCACATATGCATAAATAAAAATACCCAAACCAATACAGTCCACTCCCTAACTCGATCCAGAGTCCAAGGAGGTCCATTGATGCTAGTGGCATCCTGAATCTGTCAAGTGTCCTGCACACTTGGAGGAAACTTGTCAATAGCATATGTCAATACAAATATATGCAATAACATAACATCATAATAATCAACATCATCACATGAATCCATAAGTGAACAAACATCCATATACTGAAATTGGATCACTTGCACGCAAGTGTCCTCAAAGAATAAGTCAATAACATGTACTCGCAAGAGCGGGATGTCACACACACCCCCTCTTGTTATAAACTTTGTCTCGAAGTTTCACAGTATGTAAATGTAGTAAATAAAGAATCTGAAAAGATCTAAATGTCTAACTATCAAACAAAAATGGAAACTGTTGGTGCATATCATATGCGTCCTCCCAGGTAGCCGAGTGTGGACAATAATTGTCCCATTGGACCTTAACTTGATCAATTGTTCGACGTCGTAGCTGTCAAATGTGATGGTACAGAATCCATATTGGCTCCGCCATGAGTGCACCCTCGTCCGACACCTGCAAGGAACTTGTTTCAATCACATGTGTAGGATCATTAACATAATGTCTCAAAACAGATACATGAAAAACACTGTGCATATGCCTCAAAGAATCAGGCAAGGCTAGTCAATAGGCCACGGGCCCTTTCTTTTCCACAACTTTGAAAGATCCCACAAACCTAGGAGAGAGTTTAGCACCCTTTCCAAACTTGATCAAACTCTTGTGCGGTTTCACTTGCAAGAAGACTCAATCCCCAACTTCATAACTACGGTCAACGCAATGCGAATCATCATAACTCTTTTGTCAATCTTGCGCTTCTTTGATCCTTTGTCTTATCATTTTCATTTGTTCTTCCATTTCTTGGATCTCTTTTGATCCTACCAAGACCCTATCCTCAAGTTGATCCTAGCTCAAAAGCGTCTGACACGGTCGTCCGTAAAGAAAATTGAATGGCACCATCTTAATAGTGCTTTGATAGTTATTGTTGCATGCAAACTCTACCAACGGAAAGAACTCTTCCCAATGCTTCTGTTGGTCCATCACGTACATACACAACATATCTTCCAAGATTTGGTTCTTTCTTTCTATTTGCCCGTCTGTCTCTAGGTGATACACGGTACTAAAGTTAAGTTGGGTTCCCGAGGCCTCTTGGAAACTAGTCCAAAATCGTCCTGTAAACACCGATCCTTGATTGGATATGATCCTCTTAGGCACGTCATGCAATATCACAATCTCACTGATAAAAACTCTAGCTATGTCTAGTTCTTGATACATCATACACACAAGAATGAAATGTGCACTCTTCGTCAGAGTGTCAACTACCACGAAAATCAAGTCGTGCCTCCTTTCTATCAACAACAATCCCACAATAAAGTCCATTGAAATGACCTCCCATTTTGATTCTGTAATAGTGTGTGGTTGTATTAATCCTATCGGATATTTATGTCTATCCTTCACTTGCTGACATTCTAGACATATCGCCATGTAGTTGACTATGTTCGCCTTCATTCCTTTTCATAAGAATAAGGGCTGAAGGTCTTCCCTCATATTCGTGACTCATGGATGAGCCATGTACACTGCTCTATGAGCTTCTCTTAATATCAAACTTCTCAACTCATCGTTAGGCGATACATAAATCTAGTTATTAGACCTCATTAATCCATCCTTGTCCACAATAAATCCCTCAAATTTTGGTATCAACATGGTGTCTTGTCAGATATTTTCCTTAACCTCTTTATACCAGTCATCGTCATGTTGTATAGTTAGAATATTTCATGAAGATTCATTTGAAGAGGTATCACTGAAAATATGTGGGGTCTTCGACTCAATGCATCTATCACTTTGTTCACTGTTCCTTTTATGTAGGTAATCTCAAAATGTGTCGTCTGATTTGAAGAACACTTCGGGTGCATTCTCAACCATTGAAGATTATGGACATGCGTATTTTATTCGGGAGATTTGTAAATAGGGTGGAAGTCGGGAGGGACGAAGTGCCGAAGTACCAACATTCATCCATCTCATATGGAGATTAAAATGTGACCGTTGATTTTATTAAGTGATCAAGCACTTGCTTGGCCTAGCACCTGGTCATCGCCTGTGGTCATATGGAATAACGAAACAAAGGGCGAAAGAAGAAGCATTTCTTAAATTAATAAGCTCGTGGTCCTGCGCGTATGGTCATATGTAAATGGTTTGAAGGAATTTCCTCTGTAGAACTCAGTTTCTGCAAATATTTGTAGGAATATGGAATCGAGTTAAAAAGAAATCGATCCATACCTGTGATCGATTTACGAAAAACACTCTCACTAAATTAAAGAAATAACAATAAATGTTTGAATAATAAAATTAATTATTGTTAATGTTAAAATTAAGAGGTGCGATGATCCAAACAAAGGGACACAATGTTTCATAGCTCATGTTATCACATGAACTTGTTAGAGTCTTGTGGGTTTGTGGTTTCTACCTAAGTCTGTAATTTTTCTCCGTCTCTATCCGTTTCGAATCGACAAGTCTTAAGTTTATCCCCTTTCGGCGTGTAAAGTCATCTTCTATGTGCCCTTGTTCATTTTTGTGCCCTGGTTTCCCTCAATATCTTAACCGAAAGAAATCTCAGCCACAATCCCCTATGTTTTTCTCTGAGGACGAGCACTCGCCTCCTGTGTTCCAGTCACTGGTCTCCCTATTTTCTCATCTCACATCCAGTTGTCTAGATTCTTGACTATGCAGGCTGCAGCCATGAACACAAAGCACATCTAGATGGTGATGTAGGATCCAGTGGCTTGGGCATGGAGGATCCAATCGAGTTGTTGTAGCTGCATGGTGATGTAGGTTTGATCACTGTGCTGTTGTGTCTGTGTTGTTTGGACATATTTCAGTTTCTGAAGCTTGAGATTAAGAGTGATCTTGAGTATGAGTTTTTATTGTCCATGCTGCTTGAAAGCCTTATGTTCATAGCATTATTGTTCACCTTTCTCACTAAGTCTTCCCTATGCTCACACTTAAAATCAATTCATTGACTGAAGTTAGTTGTGGCCCTCACTTCACTGTGCATTTCTTGTCCAGTTATGTGTTGAACATCATTCATATATTGAGTTTTTTCCATTGACCTCCACTCACATAAAACCAACATCCACCAAAAACTCTGATGGGTACTGGGCTTATCCTCCCGCAATCTGAGGGTGACTTTCAGTGCTAACATTCTTGGTGCCATTGTTGGGGACGAATTGAATACATTTCCCTAGGTAAGAACGACAAAGAAATTCTAATTATGAAGGTGCATCAGATATCAGTGACTTGAAGATTGCATCTTGCACCTGGCGACTCCACTGTTTGAGTTGTGGCTCTGAAAGGTAGACACACGAGGTCTACTTCACAACTTCCTCTGGCTACACCTTAAGCTGGACTAGATAAGATTATTAAGAAAGGAAAGATTTCTCGTGAAGGATTTTAGCTGCTGTCTGGGATTGAAAATTTCGCTGGGAGAACGACAACGATCAGATCTGGTCTTTGATGGTGAACAAAGACCAGACACTTTCAGACTGCATATCATTCACCTGGTGACTCCATGTTTAAAGAATCCAGTGGCGACTCCATAGTTTTAAGAAGTCATATTTTCATATGGAATCCATTTTGGCTCGAAGGTTTGCTCCTTTCAATTTCTCAGTTGTTCCTTTTTTTCCAAATGTTGTTCCTACTATTGATGAGTGGGGTGATTTTTTGCCCATATTTAGAGAACGTAAAGATGACAACCCTGTCGAGCATCTTCATGAGTTTCATGAACTCATGCATCAGTGGGAGATACATCATGAGGATGTATTATTGAATATATTCATGTACTCATTAGTGGGAGATGCACGTGAGTGGTATCACTCCTTGCCCCCTGCTAGAATCTCCTCCTTGAAACATTTTCATGCAGATTTCAATGCTCACTGTCAAAGGTATTATTCCTATGATTTAATATGTCATAACTATTGTGAGGAATATAGAGATGGAGTTTAGGACATATTTCATTCTTGCAAAAGCTGTGAGGATGAGGGACATCCCCCGGAGGAGCTGATGGAGATGATACGATCACTTTCTGCAAGAATAGAGGAATTGAAGGCAGATTTTGCTCACCGCCCTTACGAAGAACATACAAGGGATATTTCGGTACTGGAAATAGATGTTCTTGGAAGCCCTGCTTATGATGAATAAGTGATGTCGGATACTGACCAAGAACAAATGATTGTTGATGGATATCCCAACGAAGACGACGAAGAGTAGAGTTTTTTCATGGTTCTTGTTTTTGGTGATTGTGAATTTGACCCTGGGGAGAACCATGAAGGAGAAAAGGGGGAGCCACATATCTTGGCTATCTTGGCTCCAATATTTTCCCCTTTCAATTTCTCAGTCATAGTTGGCTATCCTCATCCAGTGCTGGATATAAATGAATGGGATGATTATCTTCCGAGATTCAGAGGAAGCGGGCATGATGATCCCGGTAAGCAATCATTCAATTTTCATAGATGCATGCTTGAGCATGACTTTGTTCACGAGGATGTCTTGATCAAGATGTTCAAATTTTCTTTGGAGGGAGATACTCGTGAATGGTGTAAATCTCTCCCTACTGCTAGTATCCATTCTTTGAAAGATTTTCACGATGCTTTCAATGCATATTATGAGAAGAGTTACCCGTCTCATCTTATTTTGGGTGATTGTTGTAAGAATTTTTCATTCTACATCCAACAAATGATAGAGTCTTTCTCGTGAGATGAGTTCGGTGAAGATCTAATTAAAAGAGAAAATAAGGACAAAAGCGAGTATTTTTCATTTGTGGATGGAATCTTTTCTCTTTCTATTTCCCAAGAAGAAGGCCTTCCAGATATGATTGATGATAGAGTTGATGATTGCATAGCCATAGATGCATTATATTCTGCCCCTGGTACACCTGCTGTCTCAAATTTAAAAGAAGAGATAGTTGTGGAGGAGTATTCTTCTCTTTTCCTTCAAGAGGTTCCCCATGATGTATTTTCACTTGGGATTGAAGAGAAGAATCTAGAAGTTTCTCATTTTCCTGTGAAAAATAAAAGAGTTGTGTGCTCACCTATCTTTGTTGAGTATTCATATGAAGAAGATCAGATCCCTACATCACATTTTGTTTACTTGGGAAGCATCCAGCCTGTGTATGAAAGCTATGAATCGGATTCTGATGTGGAAATCAGCCATCCTGGGTTCGCAGATGACATTCAACATCATGTTAAAGAGAAGCATCCAATCACTGATATACATGAAGAGATCCCTTTCCCTCATCTAGCAGATGTTATCGGAGCAGACAAAGAAAAAGTGGATCAACAACCTACATCATCCTTTCACTCACCTATGCTTGCCATAGACATTCAACCATAGGTGAGCAGCCATAAGACAGAGCATGTTTTCTACTACCAACCCAATAGGTTTTATCACCTATTTTATGACCCTGTAGGGAAGTACAGGGAGTGGCATTTTTTCCAGGTATTGAATCCTCCAAAATTTATCTTGCCTTCAACACTAGGAGGATGACTGAAAAATGCAATTGACTTGTTGTCACAGTTTCATTATCTTGTATTGATCAGTGACAGAGTAAATAAGTTTTCAGTTAGGAGGTTACTTGACTGGCTCTGGTGGAAGTCCACTTTCACCTAGTACTTTGTAAAAATTAGTTAGTCTAGGAGTATACATATATAAGATCTTTCTGGAGCCCATGTGTTCGTTTTAGTTTTTAGTAGAGTATTGTACATATCTCCCCGTTTTCTTTAGAAAAAGTTTTGAGATAGACTCCATATCCCAACAACTAAGGCACTGGAACTGCGTGTTCTTGGTAGCTTGCAGGGAGCATGCCATCCCCTATGGAGCCAAATGTTATCACATGAACTTTTCAGAGTCTTGTGGGTTTGTGGTTTCTACCTAAGTCTGTAATTTTTCCCTGTCTCTATCATTTTCGAATCAACAAGTCTTAAGTTTATCCCCTTTCGTCTTCTGTGTGCCCTTGTTCGTTTTTGTGCCCTGGTTTCCCTCAATATATTAACCAAGAGAAATCTCAAACCCAAGCCCCTCTGTTTTTTCTTTGAGGACAAGCACTCGACTCTTGCGTTCCAGTCACTGGTCTCCCTATTTTCTTAGCTCACAGCCCGTCGTCCAAATTCTTGATCGTTCAAGCCGCAACCATGAACACAAAGCGCAGCTTTCTTAGTAGTTTGTTTCAGGATTGAAGCATGAGTAGAAGGCAATTTTAATCTTTCATCGACGGAGAATCCAGGAACAGTCCAAATCAACAGCTCACGGGCATTCGGGAGTGAAAACTTGCGCGAAGTGTAGCTCCAGAGGCCCCTAGGTGAATATGAGTCATTAATCTTAAAGGGGATAGGTGGTTGTTGATCCAAGCCTTCGGGGGAATGAGCTTCGAAGGATTTGAAATGATAATTTCTTAGAAATCTCGAAGGGCCAATGCCTGAAGTCCCAAAGATTCGAAGCCGCCGAAGAGTCGAAGTTGTCGAAGCTGCCGAAGTGGCCGAAGGCCTAAAGTCCCGAATGCCTGAAATGGATCTAAGCCGTTGATTAGCAAGAGCCATGTGTCGTTAGGTCCACAGCTCTAGGTAAATATACATGGAAGAGTAAACAAGATTTGAGTTTTGGTTTTCCTGGAGCCCGGAGACCCGAAGGGATTTCATTTTTCAATCTCTAGAGGGACATGCGTCATCAGATCCATGGCTCCAAGTAAAAACACTTGGAAGCCCAATTTTGAGATTTGATTTTCCCGTAGTCTGGAGACCCGAAAAGGGTCTCATCCGTTGATCTCAGGGAGCCACGTGTCATCAGATCCCTAGTTTCAGAGAATTTTTTTGGAGCAAATAAAGTTTGACTATTGAAAGGCTCGAAGCCCGAATCGCGAAGCAGATCTCAGTCCTCGATTTGAAAAGGGAAGATCCGATCCATCAATATAAAAGGCGCCAGAGATGGGTTGTTGATTAGGAATCCTAATCTTGGATCACAAGATTAATGGTCACACTTCATTGCGGGGTCGAAAGGTGCGCACGTTTTAAAATTTCACGGGTAGGCCGCAATCAGAACCGTGGTTTTTAGAAAGGGACGCATGGCAATTCGTGGTGAATTGCATGGACAAAAGTGGTTTTCTTTCAAAACACCCTTGGTCGTGCCCACAATCGCGCAATTGAGTAGGGTCATGGCCCTAGGTCACATTGAAGGAGGAGTAGGGGAACATGAGTTAGCACCCAAGCCCTAGAGAGCCAAATGTGTGGCAGCCATCAACACAGATAGGTGGCACCCTTATGGTATTGGCACGTGACCGCTCCTTGAGCATTAAATCTCGTTCAATCTCTCAGGAAAGGCAGTTAATGAAAGTAGAGCTGGTGGCTGAAACCTTGGCTCACTCCATAAATAGAAGGCATGGAAAGCTTAGCCGTGGGGACTGAACCGTCAACCCGTGGTACCCCTGTGGGCAGATTTTGCTACAAAACCCATGCCAATCTAAGTTTGCCTCTGACAGAGGGGTGGACGTTCAGTTTGACAGAAGAACTTGTCGACACAATGCTTTGATTGTAGTGGCTAGGTCACACTCTTGGTGGTGGCGAATTGTTCTGAGTATAAATAGATAGTTTTAATATTTTGTAAAGGCTGTCAACTAGTTGAGCATAGCTCCCTATTTTGTAATGTTTTGATGCTAGAACTGTTCTCTAGTTATATATCGGATTTGAGACTTTCAGATTAATAGAAATCAGCCTCTTTTCATCTCTTTGTAAAACTGTGCTAAAACACTCAGACATGGAAGATTTAGTCGAAGGTTGTTATGCTGTTGTAATGTAGATTTGATTACAGTGGTATCATGACCAGACAAATGATAGAAATAAAATTAAAATTAATGAAGAAAAAACAAATGATAGAAATTAAAAGCAATCTTTTTGTTTTATTTTAGCAAAAGTAAATAAAGAAAAACTCACTAAAAGTTAGAAAAGTTAAACAAACTATATTAAATTAAAGTATTTTAATAAAAAGAAACTTATCACACAACACTAATTTGAATAATAACCTATAACAATTTTATTTCTTTTAGAATTTAGGATGTAGTAAAAATAAAAATAATTAAAAAAAGGTTTTATTAGAATATTTGATGAGTAATTACATATAAAATATTTATGAATGTGTTCATTTTCTTTTTAAATTTTTTGATGTAATAAAAATAAAAATAAAAACAAATAAACAGTTTATGTACACTAGTTAGATAGTAAATAAATATTATGAATATGATTGTTTACAATGTAAATAAAATTCATTTGTAATTTTAGGATTTATGTATATTTTTTAATTTTGAAATCGTTAGATAGTAAATAAATATTATGAATATGATTGTTTACAATGTAAATAAAATTCATTTATAATTTTAGGATTTATGTATATTTTTTAATTTTGAAATCAAAGTGTAAAATGAAGTTGAAGAAAATTAATGAATTTAAAGAAAAAATCAGAAAGATGTACAAAGTGATAAATAGTTAGTTTTCGTTGAAAAACTCCCATACAACATCATAAATCAACCAAAATATTCAAGTCCTTGTGTAGACTAGGGCCAGGTATATCGTCTTTAGCCCTTCTAGATGGAAGGTACAATAGAAAGACCAAGCATAAACAAGAAAAAGAGAGTTGAGCCAAGAAGGAATAGAGCCATGATAGTGAATCGCAAGGAGATAACCTGCATAGTAAAACTGATTAACCTCGAATCGAATCGAATCGAGCCTTATTACAGCAAACTAAACAAGTAAACATTTACCTCATGAAAGACCAGTAAACTTATCCTCGCTTATCCTCTTCGCTGCTTCACAAGACCACCTACTGCCGACGATTTCATCAATCCCTATAGTGAAGATGTAATGAACGAATGAAATGAAAAGCTCTCTCAACACTCACAGCATATTACTCTCTGAAAAATCTGCCTAAATTCTCGCTCAACTTTATTTCTGGGATCATATATCTTTCAGAATTTTTGTCTGCCTGCGACTCCTCCAAATTTCCCCTTTCTCTCTGCTGAGCACTGCTCCTGATATGGATGTTAATGCGCGCTGACAGTTTGAGTAGTTGAGGCTCAACGAACAAAAACCTGTACGAGATAAACCATATGGCGATTTTTCTTTTTTATTTGATGGAATTTGGATATACTGGAAATCAAGGGGTAAAAATAATGATTACTAAGTGTATCATTCTCCAGAAAGAATCTTCAACTCGTAGCAGTGATTGTGATTGTTGTCCGTTGTTTGTTCTTATCATTAGCTTTTGCAAATTGTTTTCGCCCACCCAAAATTTATCCGTGACTTGAAGTGCCAACAGTCCAGAAAAAATAACTTGCACCCTGTATCTCTTGTCTCGAATACAGAAGAGGAACACAATTGCGTCACAGAGTTCAATGGCAACTCCTCTTTCATTGACTGTGCTCACGAGCAGATCACTGGGTGAACAACGACAGGCCATACCATGCGGAAATAAAGCAATTCAAGTGTA